>JAXLNO010000804.1:0-60788 GCA_038087875.1 Malacoraja senta | reverse complement strand
GTCGCCATATTTCCGGCAAGGTTGCCATAAATACGGCTAAGGTCGCCATAAATCCGGCGAGGTCGCCATATTTCCGGCAAGGTCGCCATAAATCCGGTAAGGTCGCAATAAAAACGGCGAGGTCGCCATATTTCCGGCAAGGTCGCCATAAATCCGGCAAGGTCTCCATAAATCCGACAAGGTCGCCATAATGCCGGCAATGTCGCCACAAATCCGGCAAGGTTGCCGTAAATCCGGCAAGGTCGCCACAAATCCGGCAAGGTCGCCATATTTCCGGTACCGTCGACACAAATTCGGCAAGGTCGCCATAAATCCGGCAAGGTCGCCATATTTACAGCAAGGTCGCAATATTTCCGGCAAGGTCGCCACAAATCCGGCAAGGTCGCCATAAATCCGGCAAGGTCGCCATAAATCCGACAAGGTCGCCATATTGCCGGCAATGTCGCCACAAATCCGGCAAGGTTGCCGTAAATCCGGCAAGGTCGCCACAAATCCGGCAAGGTCGCCATATTTCCGGTAAGGTCGACACAAATCCGGCAAGGTCGCCACAAATCCGGCAAGGTCGCCATATTTCCGGCAAGGTCGCCATAAATCCGGCAAGGTCGCTACACATCCGGTAAGGTCGCCATATTTCCGGCCAGGTCGCCATAAATCCGGCAAGGTCGCCACAAATCCGGCGAGGTAGCCATATTTCAGGCAAGGTCGCCATAAATCCGGCAAGTTCGCCACAAATCCGGCGAGGTCGCCATATTTCCGGCAAGGTCGCCATAAATCCGGCAAGGTCGCCGCAAACCCGGCAAGGTCGCCATATTTACAGCAAGGTCGCAATATTTCCGGCAAGGCCGCCACAAATCCGGCAAGGTCGCCATATTTCCGGCAAGGTCGCCATAAATCTGGCATGGTCGCCACAAATCCGGCAGGGTCGCTATATTTCCGGTAATGTCGCCAAAAATCCGGCAATGTCGCCGCAAATCCGGAAAGGTCGCCATATTTCCGGCAAGGTCGCCACAAATCCGGCAAGGTCGCCATATTTCCGGCAAGGTCACCATAAATCCGGCATGGTCGCCACAAATCCGGCAAGGTCGCTATATTCCGGTAATGTCGCCACAAATCCGGCAATGTCGCCGCAAATCCGGAAAGGTCGCCATATTTCCAGCAAGTTCGCCATAAATCCGGAAAGGTCGCCATATTTCCGGCAAGGTTGCCATAAATACGGCTAAGGTCGCCATAAATCCGGCGAGGTCGCCATATTTCCGGCAAGGTCGCCATAAATCCGGTAAGGTCGCAATAAAAACGGCGAGGTCGCCATATTTCCGGCAAGGTCGCCATAAATCCGGCAAGGTCTCCATAAATCCGACAAGGTCGCCATAATGCCGGCAATGTCGCCACAAATCCGGCAAGGTTGCCGTAAATCCGGCAAGGTCGCCACAAATCCGGCAAGGTCGCCATATTTCCGGTACCGTCGACACAAATTCGGCAAGGTCGCCATAAATCCGGCAAGGTCGCCATATTTACAGCAAGGTCGCAATATTTCCGGCAAGGTCGCCACAAATCCGGCAAGGTCGCCATAAATCCGGCAAGGTCGCCCTAAATCCGACAAGGTCGCCATATTGCCGGCAATGTCGCCACAAATCCGGCAAGGTTGCCGTAAATCCGGCAAGGTCGCCACAAATCCGGCAAGGTCGCCATATTTCCGGTAAGGTCGACACAAATCCGGCAAGGTCGCCACAAATCCGGCAAGGTCGCCATATTTCCGGCAAGGTCGCCATAAATCCGGCAAGGTCGCTACACATCCGGCAAGGTCGCCATATTTCCGGCCAGGTCGCCATAAATCCGGCAAGGTCGCCACAAATCCGGCGAGGTAGCCATATTTCAGGCAAGGTCGCCATAAATCCGGCAAGTTCGCCACAAATCCGGCGAGGTCGCCATATTTCCGGCAAGGTCGCCATAAATCCGGCAAGGTCGCCGCAAACCCGGCAAGGTCGCCGTATTTACAGCAAGGTCGCAATATTTCCGGCAAGGTCGCCACAAATCCGGCAAGGTCGCCATATTTCCGGCAAGGTCGCCATAAATCTGGCATGGTCGCCACAAATCCGGCAGGGTCGCTATATTTCCGGTAATGTCGCCAAAAATCCGGCAATGTCGCCGCAAATCCGGAAAGGTCGCCATATTTCCAGCAAGTTCGCAATAAATACGGCGAGGTCGCCATATTTCCGGCAATGTCGCCATAAATCCGGCAAGGTCGCCATAAATCCGACAAGGTCGCCATATTGCCGGCAATGTCGCCACAAATCCGGCAAGGTTGCCGTAAATCCGGCAAGGTCGCCACAAATCCGGCAAGGTCGCCATATTTCCGTTACGGTCGACACAAATTCGGCAAGGTCGCCATATTTCCGGCAAGGTCGCCATAAATTCGGGAAGGTCGCCACAAATCCGGCAAGGTCGCCATATTTCCGGCAAGGTCGCCACAAATCCGGCAAGGTCGCCATATTTCCGGCAAGGTCACCATAAATCCGGCATGGTCGCCACAAATCCGGCAAGGTCGCTATATTCCCGGTAATGTCGCCACAAATCCGGCAATGTCGCCGCAAATCCGGAAAGGTCGCCATATTTCCAGCAAGTTCGCCATAAATCCGGAAAGGTCGCCATATTTCCGGCAAGGTTGCCATAAATACGGCTAAGGTCGCCATAAATCCGGCGAGGTCGCCATATTTCCGGCAAGGTCGCCATAAATCCGGTAAGGTCGCAATAAAAACGGCGAGGTCGCCATATTTCCGGCAAGGTCGCCATAAATCCGGCAAGGTCTCCATAAATCCGACAAGGTCGCCATAATGCCGGCAATGTCGCCACAAATCCGGCAAGGTTGCCGTAAATCCGGCAAGGTCGCCACAAATCCGGCAAGGTCGCCATATTTCCGGTACCGTCGACACAAATTCGGCAAGGTCGCCATAAATCCGGCAAGGTCGCCATATTTACAGCAAGGTCGCAATATTTCCGGCAAGGTCGCCACAAATCCGGCAAGGTCGCCATAAATCCGGCAAGGTCGCCATAAATCCGACAAGGTCGCCATATTGCCGGCAATGTCGCCACAAATCCGGCAAGGTTGCCGTAAATCCGGCAAGGTCGCCACAAATCCGGCAAGGTCGCCATATTTCCGGTAAGGTCGACACAAATCCGGCAAGGTCGCCACAAATCCGGCAAGGTGGACATATTTCCGGCAAGGTCGCCATAAATCCGGCAAGGTCGCTACACATCCGGCAAGGTCGCCATATTTCCGGCCAGGTCGCTATAAATCCGGCAAGGTCGCCACAAATCCGGCGAGATATCCATATTTCAGGCAAGGTCGCCATAAATCCGGCAAGTTCGCCACAAATCCGGCGAGGTCGCCATATTTCCGGCAAGGTCGCCATAAATCCGGCAAGGTCGCCACAAATCCGGCAAGGTCGCCATATTTACAGCAAGGTCGCAATATTTCCGGCAAGGTCGCCATATTTCCGGCAAGGTCGCCATAAATCCGGCATGGTCGCCACAAACCCGGCAAGGTCGCTATATTTCCGGTAATGTCGCCAAAAATCCGGCAATGTCGCCGCAAATCCGGAAAGGTCGCCATATTTCCAGCAAATTCGCCATAAATCCGGAAAGGTCGCCATATTTCCGGCAAGGTTGCCATAAATACGGCAAGGTCGCCATAAATCCGGCGAGGTCGCCATATTTCCGGCAAGGTCGCCATAAATCCGGTAAGGTCGCAATAAATACGGCGAGGTCGCCATATTTCCGGCAAGGTCGCCATAAATCCGGCAAGGTCGCCATAAATCCGACAAGGTCGCCATATTGCCGACAATGTCGCCACAAATCCGGCAAGGTCGCCATATTTACAGCAAGGTCGCAATATTTCCGGCAAGGTCGCCATATTTCCGGCAAGGTCGCCATAAATCCGGCATGATCATGGCGACCTTGCCGGATTTATGGCGACTTTGCCGGATATATGGCGACCTCGCCGGAATTATGGCGACTTTTCCGGATTAATGGCGACCTCGCCGGAAATATGGCGACCTCGCCGGATTTATGGCGACCTTGCCGGAAATATGGCGACCTTGCCGGATAATGCGACCTTGCCGCATTTGTGGCGATCTTGCCGGATTTATGGTGACCTTGCCGGAAATATGGCGACAGTGCCGGAAATGTGGCGACCTTGCCGGATTTGTGGCGACTTTGCCGGATTTATGGCGACCTTGCCGGAAATGTGGCGACCTTGCCTGATTTATGGCGACCTTGCCGGAAATGTGGCGATCTTGCCGTATTTGTGGCGACCTTGCCGGATTTATGGCGATCTTGCCCGGAATGTGGCGACCTTGCCGGATTTATGGCGACATTCCCGGATTAATGGCGACCTTGCAGGAAATATGGCGACCTTGCCGGATTTATGGCGTCCTAGCCGGATTTATGTCGACCGTGCCGGAAATACGGCGACCTTGCCGGAGTTATGGCGGCTTTGCAGATTTATGGCGACCTTGCCGGATTTATGGCGACTTTGCCGGAAAGATAGCGACCTCGCCGGAATTATGGCGACCTTGCCGGATGTATGGTGACCTCGTCGGAAATATGGCGACCTCGCCGGATTTATGGCGACCTTGCCGGAAATATGGCGACCTTGCCGGATTTATGGCGACCTTGTCGCATTTTTGGCGAACTTGCCGGATTTATGGTGACCTTGCCGGAAACATGGCGACATTGCCGGATATGTGGCGAGCTTGCCGGATTCGTGGCGACCTTGCCGGATTTATGGCGACCTTGCCGGGGATGTGGCGACCTTGCCGCATTTGTGGCGACCTTGCTGGATTTGTGGCGACCTTGCCGGATTAATGCGACCTTGCCGGAAATGTGGCGACCTTGCCGGATTTGTGGCGACCTTGCCGGAAAAATGGCGGCCTCGCCGGATTTATGGCGACCTTGCGGGATATGTGGCGACCTTGCCGGATTTATGGCGACCTTCCCGTATTTATGGCGACCTTACCAGATTTGTGGCGACCTTGCCGGATTGTGGGCGACCTCGCCGGGAATATGGCGATCTTTCCGGATATGTGGCGACCTTGCCGGATTTATGGCGAACTCGACGGAAATGTTGCGGTCTTGCCGGATTGTTGGCGACTTTGCCGGATGTATGGCGACCGTGCCGGGAATGTGGCGACCTTGCAGGAAATATGGCGACCTTGCCGGATTTATGGCGTCCAAGCCGGATTTATGTCGACCGTGCCGGAAATACGGCGACCTTGCCGGGGTTATGGCGGCTTTGCAGATTTATGGCGACCTTGCCGGATTTATGGCGACTTTGCCGGAAAGATGGCGACCTCGCTGGAATTATGGCGACCTTGCCGGATGTATGGTGACCTCGTCGGAAATATGGCGACCTCGCCGGATTTATGGCGACCTTGCCGGAAATATGGCGACCTTGCCGGAAATATGGCGACCTTGCCGGATTTATGGCGACCTTGTCGCATTTTTGGCGAACTTGCCGGATTTATGGTGACCTTGCCGGAAACATGGCGACATTGCCGGATATGTGGCGAGCTTGCCGGATTCGTGGCGACCTTGCCGGATTTATGGCGACCTTGCCGGGGATGTGGCGACCTTGCCGCATTTGTGGCGACCTTGCTGGATTTGTGGCGACCTTGCCGGATTAATGGCGACCTTGCCGGAAATGTGGCGACCTTGCCGGATTTGTGGCGACCTTGCCGGAAAAATGGCGGCCTCGCCGGATTTATGGCGACCTTGCGGGATATGTGGCGACCTTGCCGGATTTATGGCGACCTTCCCGTATTTATGGCGACCTTACCAGATTTGTGGCGACCTTGCCGGATTGTGGGCGACCTCGCCGGGAATATGGCGATCTTTCCGGATATGTGGCGACCTTGCCGGATTTATGGCGAACTCGACGGAAATGTTGCGGTCTTGCCGGATTGTTGGCGACTTTGCCGGATGTATGGCGACCGTGCCGGGAATGTGGCGACCTTGCAGGAAATATGGCGACCTTGCCGGATTTATGGCGTCCAAGCCGGATTTATGTCGACCGTGCCGGAAATACGGCGACCTTGCCGGAGTTATGGCGGCTTTGCAGATTTATGGCGACCTTGCCGGATTTATGGCGACTTTGCCGGAAAGATGGCGACCTCGCCGGAATTATGGCGACCTTGCCGGATGTATGGTGACCTCGTCGGAAATATGGCGACCTCGCCGGATTTATGGCGACCTTGCCGGAAATATGGCGACCTTGCCGGATTTATGGCGACCTTGTCGCATTTTTGGCGAACTTGCCGGATTTATGGTGACCTTGCCGGAAACATGGCGACATTGCCGGATTTGGGGCGGCCTACCCGGATTTATGGCGACCTTGCCGGAAATATTGCGACCTTGCCGGAAATGTGGCGACCTTGCCGGATTTGGGGCGACCTTGCCGGAAAAATGGCGGCCTCGCCGGATTTATGGCGACCTTGCGGGATATTTGGCGACCTTGCCGGATTTGTGGCGACCTTCCCGGAAAATGGCGGCCTCGCCGGATTTATGGCGACCTTGCGGGATATGTGGCGACCTTGCCGGATTTATGGCGACCTCGCCGTATTTATGGCGACCTTGCCAGATTTGTGGCGACCTTGCCGGATTGTTGGCGACCTCGCCGGGAATGTGGCGATCTTGCCGGATATGTGGCGACCTTGCCGGATTTATGGCGAACTCGACGGAAATGTTGCGATCTTGCCGGATTGTTGGCGACTTTGCCGGATGTATGGCGACCTCGCCGGAAATGTGGCGACCTTGCCTTGTTTGTGGCGACCTTGCCGGATTTATGGCGACCTTGCCGGAAATGTGGCGACCTTGCCGGATTTGTGGCTACCTTGTCGGATTTATGGCGACCTTGCCGGCAATATGGCAACCTTGAGGGATTTGTGGCGACCTTGCCGGATTTGTGGCGACCTTGCCGGATTAATGGCGACCTTGCCGGAAAAATGGCGACCTTGCCGCATTTGTGGCGACCTTGCAGGCTTTATGGTGACCTTGCCGGAAATATGGCGACCTTGCCGGAAATGTGGCGACCTTGCCGGATTTGTGGCGACCTTGCCGGATTTATGGCGACCTTGCCGGAAATGTGGTGACCTTGGCGGATTTGTGACGACCTTGCCGGATTTATGGCGTTCTTGCCGGGAATGTGTCGACCTTGCCGAATTTATGGCGACCTTGTCGGATTTATGGCGAACTTGCCAGATTTATGGCGACCTTGCCGGAAATGTGGCGACCTTGCCGGATTTCTGGCGACCTTGCCGGATTTATGGCGACTTTGCCGGCAATATGGCGACCTTGCCGGATTTGGGGCGGCCTAGCCGGATTTATGGCGACCTTGCCGGAAATATTGCGACCTTGCCGGAAATGTGGCGACCTTGCCGGAGTTATGGCGACTTTGCAGAATTATGGCGACCTTGCCGGATTTATGGCGACTTTGCCGGATATATGGCGACCTCGCCGGAATTATGGCGACTTTTCCGGATTTATGGCGACCTCGCCGGAAATATGGCGACCTCGCCGGATTTATGGCGACCTTGCCGGAAATATGGCGACCTTGCCGGATAATGCGACCTTGCCGCATTTGTGGCGATCTTGCCGGATTTATGGTGACCTTGCCGGAAATATGGCGACAGTGCCGGAAATGTGGCGACCTTGCCGGATTTGTGGCGACTTTGCCGGATTTATGGCGACCTTGCCGGAAATGTGGCGACCTTGCCTGATTTATGGCGACCTTGCCGGGAATGTGGCGATCTTGCCGTATTTGTGGCGACCTTGCCGGATTTATGGCGATCTTGCCCGGAATGTGGCGACATTGCCGGATTTATGGCGACATTCCCGGATTAATGGCGACCTTGCAGGAAATATGGCGACCTTGCCGGATTTATGGCGTCCTAGCCGGATTTATGTCGACCGTGCCGGAAATACGGCGACCTTGCCGGAGTTATGGCGGCTTTGCAGATTTATGGCGACCTTGCCGGATTTATGGCGACTTTGCCGGAAAGATGGCGACCTCGCCGGAATTATGGCGACCTTGCCGGATGTATGGTGACCTCGTCGGAAATATGGCGACCTCGCCGGATTTATGGCGACCTTGCCGGAAATATGGCGACCTTGCCGGATTTATGGCGACCTTGTCGCATTTTTGGCGAACTTGCCGGATTTATGGTGACCTTGCCGGAAACATGGCGACATTGCCGGATATGTGGCGAGCTTGCCGGATTCGTGGCGACCTTGCCGGATTTATGGCGACCTTGCCGGGGATGTGGCGACCTTGCCGCATTTGTGGCGACCTTGCTGGATTTGTGGCGACCTTGCCGGATTAATGGCGACCTTGCCGGAAATGTGGCGACCTTGCCGGATTTGTGGCGACCTTGCCGGAAAAATGGCGGCCTCGCCGGATTTATGGCGACCTTGCGGGATATGTGGCGACCTTGCCGGATTTATGGCGACCTTCCCGTATTTATGGCGACCTTACCAGATTTGTGGCGACCTTGCCGGATTGTGGGCGACCTCGCCGGGAATGTGGCGATCTTTCCGGATATGTGGCGACCTTGCCGGATTTATGGCGAACTCGACGGAAATGTTGCGGTCTTGCCGGATTGTTGGCGACTTTGCCGGATGTATGGCGACCGTGCCGGGAATGTGGCGACCTTGCAGGAAATATGGCGACCTTGCCGGATTTATGGCGTCCAAGCCGGATTTATGTCGACCGTGCCGGAAATACGGCGACCTTGCCGGAGTTATGGCGGCTTTGCAGATTTATGGCGACCTTGCCGGATTTATGGCGACTTTGCCGGCAGGATGGCGACCTCGCCGGAATTATGGCGACCTTGCCGGATGTATGGTGACCTCGTCGGAAATATGGCGACCTCGCCGGATTTATGGCGACCTTGCCGGAAATATGGCGACCTTGCCGGATTTATGGCGACCTTGTCGCATTTTTGGCGAACTTGCCGGATTTATGGTGACCTTGCCGGGAACATGGCGACATTGCCGGATTTCTGGCGACCTTGCCGGATTTATGGCGACTTTGCCGGCAATATGGCGACCTTGCCGGATTTTGGGGCGGCCTAGCCGGATTTATGGCGACCTTGCCGGAAATATTGCGACGTTGCCGGAAATGTGGCGACCTTGCCGGAGTTATGGCGACTTTGCAGAATTATGGCGACCTTGCCGGATTTATGGCGACTTTGCCGGATATATGGCGACCTCGCCGGAATTATGGCGACTTTTCCGGATTTATGGCGACCTCGCCGGAAATATGGCGACCTCGCCGGATTTATGGCGACCTTGCCGGAAATATGGCGACCTTGCCGGATAATGCGACCTTGCCGCATTTGTGGCGATCTTGCCGGATTTATGGTGACCTTGCCGGAAATATGGCGACAGTGCCGGAAATGTGGCGACCTTGCCGGATTTGTGGCGACTTTGCCGGATTTATGGCGACCTTGCCGGAAATGTGGCGACCTTGCCTGATTTATGGCGACCTTGCCGGAAATGTGGCGATCTTGCCGTATTTGTGGCGACCTTGCCGGATTTATGGCGATCTTGCCCGGAATGTGGCGACCTTGCCGGATTTATGGCGACATTCCCGGATTAATGGCGACCTTGCAGGAAATATGGCGACCTTGCCGGATTTATGGCGTCCTAGCCGGATTTATGTCGACCGTGCCGGAAATACGGCGACCTTGCCGGAGTTATGGCGGCTTTGCAGATTTATGGCGACCTTGCCGGATTTATGGCGACTTTGCCGGAAAGATGGCGACCTCGCCGGAATTATGGCGACCTTGCCGGATGTATGGTGACCTCGTCGGAAATATGGCGACCTCGCCGGATTTATGGCGACCTTGCCGGAAATATGGCGACCTTGCCGGATTTATGGCGACCTTGTCGCATTTTTGGCGAACTTGCCGGATTTATGGTGACCTTGCCGGAAACATGGCGACATTGCCGGATATGTGGCGAGCTTGCCGGATTCGTGGCGACCTTGCCGGATTTATGGCGACCTTGCCGGGGATGTGGCGACCTTGCCGCATTTGTGGCGACCTTGCTGGATTTGTGGCGACCTTGCCGGATTAATGGCGACCTTGCCGGAAATGTGGCGACCTTGCCGGATTTGTGGCGACCTTGCCGGAAAAATGGCGGCCTCGCCGGATTTATGGCGACCTTGCGGGATATGTGGCGACCTTGCCGGATTTATGGCGACCTTCCCGTATTTATGGCGACCTTACCAGATTTGTGGCGACCTTGCCGGATTGTGGGCGACCTCGCCGGGAATGTGGCGATCTTTCCGGATATGTGGCGACCTTGCCGGATTTATGGCCAACTCGACGGAAATGTTGCGGTCTTGCCGGATTGTTGGCGACTTTGCCGGATGTATGGCGACCGTGCCGGGAATGTGGCGACCTTGCAGGAAATATGGCGACCTTGCCGGATTTATGGCGTCCAAGCCGGATTTATGTCGACCGTGCCGGAAATACGGCGACCTTGCCGGAGTTATGGCGGCTTTGCAGATTTATGGCGACCTTGCCGGATTTATGGCGACTTTGCCGGCAGGATGGCGACCTCGCCGGAATTATGGCGACCTTGCCGGATGTATGGTGACCTCGTCGGAAATATTGCGACCTCGCCGGATTTATGGCGACCTTGCCGGAAATATGGCGACCTTGCCGGATTTATGGCGACCTTGTCGCATTTTTAGCGAACTTGCCGGATTTATGGTGACCTTGCCGGAAACATGGCGACATTGCCGAATTTGGGGCGGCCTAGCCGGATTTATGGCGACCTTGCCGGAAATATTGCGACCTTGCCGGAAATGTGGCGACCTTGCCGGATTTGGGGCGACCTTGCCGGAACAATGGCGGCCTCGCCGGATTTATGGCGACCTTGCGGGATATTTGGCGACCTTGCCGGATTTGTGGCGACCTTCCCGGAAAATGGCGGCCTCGCCGGATTTATGGCGACCTTGCGGGATATGTGGCGACCTTGCCGGATTTATGGCGACCTCGCCGTATTTATGGCGACCTTGCCAGATTTGTGGCGACCTTGCCGGATTGTTGGCGACCTCGCCGGGAATGTGGCGATCTTGCCGGATATGTGGCGACCTTGCCGGATTTATGGCGAACTCGACGGAAATGTTGCGATCTTGCCGGATTGTTGGCGACTTTGCCGGATGTATGGCGACCTCGCCGGAAATGTGGCGACCTTGCCTGGTTTGTGGCGGCCATGCCGGATTTATGGCGACCTTGCCGGAAATGTGGCGAACTTGCCGGATTTGTGGCTACCTTGTCGGATTTATGGCGACCTTGCCGGCAATATGGCAACCTTGCCGGATTTGTGGCGACCTTGCCGGATTTGTGGCGACCTTGCCGGATTAATGGCGACCTTGCCGGAAATATGGCGACCTTGCCGCATTTGTGGCGACCTTGCAGGCTTTATGGTGACCTTGCCGGAAATATGGCGACCTTGCCGGAAATGTGGCGACCTTCCCGGATTTGTGGCGACCTTGCCGGATTTATGGCGACCTTGCCGGAAATGTGGTGACCTTGGCGGATTTGTGACGACCTTGCCGGATTTATGGCGATCTTGCCGGGAATGTGTCGACCTTGCCGAATTTATGGCGACCTTGTCGGATTTATGGCGAACTTGCCAGATTTATGGCGACTTTGCCGGAAATATGGCGACATCGCCGGAATTATGGCGACCTTGCCGGATTTATGGCGACCTCGCCGGAAATATGGCGACCTCGCCGGATTTATGGCGCCCTTGCCGGAAATATGGCGACCTTGCCGGATTTATGGCGACCTTGCCGCATTTATGGCGACCTTGTCGGATTTGTGGCGAACTTGCCGGATTTATGGCGACCTTGCCGGAAATGTGGCGACCTTGCCGCATTTGTGGCGACCTTTCCGGAAATGTGGCCACCTTGCCGGATTTGTGGCGACCTTCTCTGATTTATGGCGACCTTGCCGGGAATGTGGCGACCTTGCCGGATTTATGGCGACATTCCCGGATTAATGGCGACCTTGCCGGAAATGTGGCGACCTTGCCGGATTTTTGGCGACCTTTCCCGATTTATGGCGACATTGGTGAAATGTGGCGACCTTGACGGATTTGTGGCGACCTTGACGGATTTATGGCGACCTTGTCGCATTTTCGAACTTGCCGGATTTATGGTGACCTTGCCGGAAACATGGCGACATTGCCGGATTTGGGGCGGCCTAGCCGGATTTATGGCGACCTTGCCGGAAATATTGCGACCTTGCCGGAAATGTGGCGACCTTGCCGGATTTGGGGCGACCTTGCCGGAAAAATGGCGGCCTCGCCGGATTTATGGCGACCTTGCGGGATATTTGGCGACCTTGCCGGATTTGTGGCGACCTTCCCGGAAAATGGCGGCCTCGCCGGATTTATGGCGACCTTGCGGGATATGTGGCGACCTTGCCGGATTTATGGCGACCTCGCCGTATTTATGGCGACCTTGCCAGATTTGTGGCGACCTTGCCGGATTGTTGGCGACCTCGCCGGGAATGTGGCGATCTTGCCGGATATGTGGCGACCTTGCCGGATTTATGGCGAACTCGACGGAAATGTTGCGATCTTGCCGGATTGTTGGCGACTTTGCCGGATGTATGGCGACCTCGCCGGAAATGTGGCGACCTTGCCTGGTTTGTGGCGGCCATGCCGGATTTATGGCGACCTTGCCGGAAATGTGGCGAACTTGCCGGATTTGTGGCTACCTTGTCGGATTTATGGCGACCTTGCCGGCAATATGGCAACCTTGCCGGATTCGTGGCGACCTTGCCGGATTTGTGGCGACCTTGCCGGATTAATGGCGACCTTGCCGGAAATATGGCGACCTTGCCGCATTTGTGGCGACCTTGCAGGCTTTATGGTGACCTTGCCGGAAATATGGCGACCTTGCCGGAAATGTGCCGACCTTCCCGGATTTGTGGCGACCTTGCCGGATTTATGGCGACCTTGCCGGAAATGTGGTGACCTTGGCGGATTTGTGACGACCTTGCCGGATTTATGGCGATCTTGCCGGGAATGTGTCCGACCTTGCCGAATTTATGGCGACCTTGTCGGATTTATGGCGAACTTGCCAGATTTATGGCGACTTTGCCGGAAATATGGCGACATCGCCGGAATTATGGCGACCTTGCCGGATTTATGGCGACCTCGCCGGAAATATGGCGACCTCGCCGGATTTATGGCGACCTTGCCGGAAATATGGCGACCTTGCCGGATTTATGGCGACCTTGCCGCATTTATGGCGACCTTGTCGGATTTGTGGCGAACTTGCCTGATTTATGGCGACCTTGCCGGAAATGTGGCGATCTTGCCGCATTTGTGGCGACCTTGCTGGATTTGTGGCGACCTTGCCGGATATATGGCGACCTTGCCGGAAATGTGGCGACCTTGCCGGATTTGTGGCGACCTTCTCTGATTTATGGCGACCTTGCCGGGAATGTGGCGACCTTGCCGGATTTATGGCGACATTCCCGGATTAATGGCGACCTTGCCGGAAATGTGGCGACCTTGCCGGATTTTTGGCGACCTTTCCCGATTTATCGCGACATTGGTGAAATGTGGCGACATTGACGGATTTATGGCGACCTTGACGGATTTATGGCGACCTTGTCGCATTTCGAACTTGCCGGATTTATGGTGACCTTGCCGGAAATATGGCGACGTTGCCGGATATGTGGCGAGCTTGCCGGATTCGTGGCGACCTTGCCGGAAATATGGCGACCTTGCCGCATTTGTGGGCACCTTGCAGGCTTTATGGTGACCTTGCCGGAAATATGGCGACCTTGCCGGAAATGTGGCGACCTTGCCGGATTTGTGGCGACCTTGCCGGATTTATGGCGACCTTGCCGGAAATGTGGTGACCTTGGCGGATTTGTGACGACCTTGCCGGATTTATGGCGATCTTGCCGGGAATGTGTCGACCTTGCCGAATTTATGGCGACCTTGTCGGATTTGTGGCGAACTTGCCGGATTTATGGCGACTTTGCCGGAAATATGGCGACATCGCCGGAATTATGGCGACCTTGCCGGATTTATGGCGACCTCGCCGGAAATATGGCGACCTCGCCGATTTATGGCGCCCTTGCCGGAAATATGGCGACCTTGCCGGATTATGGCGACCTTGCCGCATTTATGGCGACCTTGGTCGGATTTGTGGCGAACTTGCCGGATTTATGGCGACCTTGCCGGAAATGTGGCGACCTTGCCGCATTTGTGGCGACCTTTCCGGAAATGTGGCCACCTTGCCGGATTTGTGGCGACCTTCTCTGATTTATGGCGACCTTGCCGGGAATGTGGCGACCTTGCCGGATTTATGGCGACATTCCCGGATTAATGGCGACCTTGCCGGAAATGTGGCGACCTTGCCGGATTTTTGGCGACCTTTCCCGATTTATGGCGACATTGGTGAAATGTGGCGACCTTGACGGATTTGTGGCGACCTTGACGGATTTATGGCGACCTTGTCGCATTTTCGAACTTGCCGGATTTATGGTGACCTTGCCGGAAACATGGCGACATTGCCGGATTTGGGGCGGCCTAGCCGGATTTATGGCGACCTTGCCGGAAATATTGCGACCTTGCCGGAAATGTGGCGACCTTGCCGGATTTGGGGCGACCTTGCCGGAAAAATGGCGGCCTCGCCGGATTTATGGCGACCTTGCGGGATATTTGGCGACCTTGCCGGATTTGTGGCGACCTTCCCGGAAAATGGCGGCCTCGCCGGATTTATGGCGACCTTGCGGGATATGTGGCGACCTTGCCGGATTTATGGCGACCTCGCCGTATTTATGGCGACCTTGCCAGATTTGTGGCGACCTTGCCGGATTGTTGGCGACCTCGCCGGGAATGTGGCGATCTTGCCGGATATGTGGCGACCTTGCCGGATTTATGGCGAACTCGACGGAAATGTTGCGATCTTGCCGGATTGTTGGCGACTTTGCCGGATGTATGGCGACCTCGCCGGAAATGTGGCGACCTTGCCTGGTTTGTGGCGGCCATGCCGGATTTATGGCGACCTTGCCGGAAATGTGGCGAACTTGCCGGATTTGTGGCTACCTTGTCTGATTTATGGCGACCTTGCCGGCAATATGGCAACCTTGCCGGATTTGTGTCGACCTTGCCGAATTTATGGCGACCTTGTCGGATTTATGGCGAACTTGCCAGATTTATGGCGACTTTGCCGGAAATATGGCGACATCGCCGGAATTATGGCGACCTTGCCGGATTTATGGCGACCTCGCCGGAAATATGGCGACCTCGCCGGATTTATGGCGACCTTGCCGGAAAATGGGGCACCTTGCCCGCCGGATTTATGGCGACCTTGCCGCATTTATGGCGACATGTCGGATTTGTGGCGAACTTGCCGATTTATGGCGACCTTGCCGGAAATGTGGCGATCTTGCCGCATTTGTGGCGACCTTGCTGGATTTGTGGCGACCTTGCCGGATATATGGCGACCTTGCCGGAAATGTGGCGACCTTGCCGGATTTGTGGCGACCTTCTCTGATTTATGGCGACCTTGCCGGGAATGTGGCGACCTTGCCGGATTTATGGCGACATTCCCGGATTAATGGCGACCTTGCCGGAAATGTGGCGACCTTGCCGGATTTTGGCGACCTTTCCCGATTTATCGCGACATTGGTGAAATGTGGCGACATTGACGGATTTATGGCGACCTTGACGGATTTATGGCGACCTTGTCGCATTTTCGAACTTGCCGGATTTATGGTGACCTTGCCGGAAATATGGCGACGTTGCCGGATATGTGGCGAGCTTGCCGGATTCGTGGCGACCTTGCCGGAAATATGGCGACCTTGCCGCATTTGTGGGCACCTTGCAGGCTTTATGGTGACCTTGCCGGAAATATGGCGACCTTGCCGGAAATGTGCGACCTTGCCGGAATTGTGGCGACCTTGCCGGATTTATGGCGACCTTGCCGGAAATGTGGTGACCTTGGCGGATTTGTGACGACCTTGCCGGATTTATGGCGATCTTGCCGGGAATGTGTCGACCTTGCCGAATTTATGGCGACCTTGTCGGATTTGTGGCGAACTTGCCGGATTTATGGCGACTTTGCCGGATTATGGCGACCTTGCCGGATTTATGGCGACCTCGCCGGAAATATGGCGACCTCGCCGGATTTATGGCGCCCTTGCCGGAAATATGGCGACCTTGCCGGATTTATGGCGACCTTGCCGCATTTATGGCGACCTTGCGGGATATGTGGCGACCTTGCCGGATTTATGGCGACCTCCCCGTATTTATGGCGACCTTACCAGATTTGTGGCGACCTTGCCGGATTGTTGGCGACCTCGCCGTGAATGTGGCGATCTTTCCGGATATGTGGCGACCTTGCCGGATTTATGGCGAACTCGACGGAAATGTTGCGGTCTTACCGGATATTGGCGACTTTGCCGGATGTATGGCGACCGTGCCGGAAATGTGGCGACCTTGCCTGGTTTGTGGCGACCTTGCCGGATTTATGGCGACCTTCCCGGAAATGTGGCGACCTTGCCGGATTTCTGGCTACCTTGTCGGATTTATGGCGACCTTGCCGGCCAATATGGCGACCTTGCCGGATTTGGGGCGCCTAGCCGGATTTATAGCGACCATGCCGGAAATATTGCGACCTTGCCGGAAATGTGGCGACCTTGCCGGATTTGTGGCGACCTTGCCGGAAAAATGGCGGCCTCGCCGGATTTATGGCGACCTTGCGGGATATGTGGCGACCTTGCCGGATTTGTGGCGACCTTGCCGGAAAATGGCGGCCTCGCCGGATTTTGGCGACCTTGCGGGATATGTGGCGACCTTGCCGGATTTATGGCGACCTTGCCGGAAATGTGGCTACCTTGCCGTCTTTGTGGCTACCTTGTCGGATTTATGGCGACCTTGCCGGCAATATGGCAACCTTGCCGGATTTGTGGCGACCTTGCCGGATTTGTGGCGACCTTGCCGGATTAATGGCGACCTTGCCGGAAATATGGCGACCTTGCCGCATTGTGGCGACCTTGCAGGCTTTATGGTGACCTTGCCGGGAAATATGGCGACCTTGCCGGAAATGTGGCGACCTTGCCGGATTTGTGGCGACCTTGCCGGATTTATGGCGACCTTGCCGGAATGTGGTGACCTTGGCGGATTTGTGACGACCTTGCCGGATTTATGGCGATCTTGCCGGGAATGTGTCGACCTTGCCGAATTTATGGCGACCTTGTCGGATTTGTGGCGAACTTGCCGGATTTATGGCGGCTTTGCCGGAAATATGGCGACATCGCCGGAGTTATGGCGACCTTGCCGGATTTATGGCGACCTCGCCGGAAATATGGCGACCTCGCCGGATTTATGGCGACCTTGCCGGAAATATGGCGACCTTGCCGGATTTACGGCGACCTTGCCGCATTTATGGCGACCTTGTCGGATTTGTGGCGACCTTGCCGGATATATGGCGACCTTGCCGAAATGTGGCGACTTGCCGGATTTGTTGGCGACCTTGTCTGATTTATGGCGACCTTGCCGGGAATGTGGCGACCTTGCCGGATTTATGGCGATATTCCCGGATTAATGGCGACCTTGCGGAAATCTGGCGACCTTGCCGGATTTGTGGCGAATTTGCCGGATTATGGCGACCTTGCCGGAAATGTGGCGACCTTGCCGCCTTTGTGGCGACCTTGCTGGATTTGTGGCGACCTTGCCGGATATATGACGACCTTGCCGGAAATGTGGCGACCTTGCCGGATTTGTGGCGACCTTGTCTGAGTTATGGCGACCTTGCCGGGAATGTGGCGACCTTGCCGGATTTATGGCGATATTTCCCGGATTAATGGCGACCTTGCCGGAAATCTGGCGACCTTTCCCGATTTATGGCGACATTGGTGAAATGTGGCGATCTTGACGGATTTGTGGCGACCTTGACGGATTCATGGCGACCTTGCCGGGGATGTGGCGACCTTACCGGATTTGTGGCGACCTTGACGGATTTATGGCGACCTTGCCGAAATTGTGGTGACCTTGCCGTATTTGTGGCGACCTTGCCGGATTTATGGCGACCTTGCCGCAAATGTGGCGACCTTGCCGCAAATGTGGCGACCTTGCCGGACTTGTGGCGAGGTTGCCGGATTTATGGCGACTTTGCCGGAAAGATGGCGACCTCGCCGGTATTATGGCGACCTTGCCGAATGTATGGTGACCTCGTCGGAAATATGGCGACCTCGCCGGATTTATGGCGACCTTGTCGCATTTTTGGCGAACTTGCCGGATTTATGGTGACCTTGCCGGAAATATGGCGACATTGCCGGATATGTGGCGAGCTTGCCGGATTCGTGGCGACCTTGCCGGATTTATGTCGACGTTGCCGGGGATGTGGCGACCTTGCCGCATTTGTGGCGACCTTGCTGGACTTGTGGCGACCTTGACGGATTAATGGCGACCTTGCCGGGAATGTGGCGACCTTGCCGCATTTGTGGCGAGCTTGCAGGCTTTATGGTGACCTTGCCGGAAATATGGCGACCTTGCCGGAAATGTGGCGACCTTGCCGGATTTGTGGCGACCTTGCCGGATTTATGGCGACCTTGCCGGAAATGTGGTGACCTTGGCGGATTTATGACGACCTTGCCGGAATTTATGGCGATCTTGCCGTGAATGTGTCGACCTTGCCGAATTTATGGCGACCTTGTCGGATTTGAGTCGAACTTGCCGGATTTATGGCGACTTTGCTGGAAATATGGCGACATCGCCGGAATTATGGCGACCTTGCCGGATTTATGGCGACCTCGCCGGAAATATGGCGACCTCGCCGGATTTATGGCGACCTTGCCGGAAATATGGCGACCTTGCCGGATTTATGGCGACCTTGCCGCATTTATGGCGACCTTGCCGCATTTGTGGCGAGCTTGCAGGCTTTATGGTGACCTTGCCGGAAATATGGCGACCTTGCCGGAAATGTGGCGACCTTGCCGGATTTGTGGCGACCTTGCCGGATTTATGGCGACCTTGCCGGAAATGTGGTGACCTTGGCGGATTTATGACGACCTTGCCGGATTTATGGCGATCTTGCCGGGAATGTGTCGACCTTGCCGAATTTATGGCGACCTTGTCGGATTTGAGTCGAACTTGCCGGATTTATGGCGACTTTGCTGGAAATATGGCGACATCGCCGGAATTATGGCGACCTTGCCGGATTTATGGCGACCTCGCCGGAAATATGGCGACCTCGCCGGATTTATGGCGACCTTGCCGGAAATATGGCGACCTTGCCGGATTTATGGCGACCTTGCCGCATTTATGGCGACCTTGTCGGATTTGTGGCGAACTTGCCGGATTTATGGCGACCTTGCCGGAAATGTGGCGACCTTGCCGCATTTGTGGCCGACCTTGCTGGATTTGTGGCGACCTTGCCGGATATATGGCGACCTTGCCGGATATGTGGCGACGTTGCCGGATTTGTGGCGACCTTGTCTGATTTATGGCGACCTTGCCGGAATGTGGCGACCTTGCCGGATTTATGGCGACATTCCGGATTAATGGCGACCTTGCCGGAAATGTGGCGACCTTGCCGGATTTTTGGCGACCTTTCCCGATTTATGGCGACATTGGTGAAATGTGGCGACCTTGACGGATTTGTGGCGACCTTGACGGATTCATGGCGACCTTGCCGTGGATGTGGCGACCTTACCGGATTTGTGGCGGACCTTGACGGATTTATGGCGACCTTGCCGAAAATTGTGGTGACCTTGCCGTATTTGTGGCGACCTTGCCGGATTTATGGCGACCTTGCCGCAAATGTGGCGACCTTGCCGGACTTGTGGCGAGGTTGCCGGATTTATGGCGACTTTGCCGGAAAGATGGCGACCTCGCCGGAATTATGGCGACCTTGCCGGATGTATGGTGACCTCGTCGGAAATATGGCGACCTCGCCGGATTTAAGGCGACCTTGCCGGAAATATGGCGACCTTGCCGGATTTGTGACGACCTTGCCGGATTTATGGCGATCTTGCCGGGAATGTGTCGACTTTGCCGAATTTATGGCGACCTTGTCGGATTTGTGTCGAACTTGCCGGATTTATGGCGACTTTGCGGAAATATGGCGACATCGCCGGAATTATGGCGACCTTGCCGGATTTATGGCGACCTCGCCGGAAATATGGCGACCTCGCCGGATTTATGGCGACCTTGCCGGAAATATGGCGACCTTGCCGGATTTATGGCGACCTTGCCGCATTTATGGCGACCTTGTCGGATTTGTGGCGAACTTGCCGGATTTATGGCGACCTTGCCGGAAATGTGGCGCCTTGCTGCATTTGTGGCGACCTTGCTGGATTTGTGGCGACCTTGCCAGATATATGGCGACCTTGCCGGAAATGTGGCGACCTTGCCGGATTTGTGTCGACCTTGTCTGATTTATGGCGACCTTGCCGGGAATGTGGCGACCTTGCCGGATTTATGGCGATATTCCCGGATTAATGGCGACCTTGCCGGAAATCTGGCGACCTTGCCGGATTTGTGGCGAACTTGCCGGATTTATGGCGACCTTGCCGGAAATGTGGCGACCTTGCCGCATTTGTGGCGACCTTGCTGGATTTGTGGCGACCTTGCCGGATATATGGCGACCTTGCCGGAAATGTGGCGACCTTGCCGGATTTGTGGCGACCTTGTCTGATTTATGGCGACCTTGCCGGGAATGTGGCGACCTTACCGGATTTATGGCGATATTCCCGGATTAATGGCGACCTTGCCGGAAATCTGGCGACCTTGCCGGATTTTGGCGACCTTTCCCGATTTATGGCGACATTGGTGAAATGTGGCGATCTTGACGGATTTGTGGCGACCTTGACGGATTCATGGCGACCTTGCCGGGGATGTGGCGACCTTACCGGATTTGTGGCGACCTTGACGGATTTATGGCGACCTTGCCGAAATTGTGGTGACCTTGCCGTATTTGTGGCGACCTTGTCGGATTTATGGCGACCTTGCCGCAAATGTGGCGACCTTGCCGCAAATGTGGCGACCTTGCCGGACTTGTGGCGAGGTTGCCGGATTTATGGCGACTTTGCCGGAAAGATGGCGACCTCGCCGGTATTATGGCGACCTTGCCGGATGTATGGTGACCTCGTCGGAAATATGGCGACCTCGCCGGATTTATGGCGACCTTGTCGCATTTTTGGCGAACTTGCCGGATTTATGGTGATCTTGCCGGAAATATGGCGACATTGCCGGATACGTGGCGAGCTTGCCGGATTCGTGGCGACCTTGCCGGATTTATGGCGACGTTGCCGGGGGATGTGGCGACCTTGCCGCATTTGTGGCGACCTTGCTGGACTTGTGGCGACCTTGACGGATTAATGGCGACCTTGCCGGGAATGTGGCGACCTTGCCGCATTTGTGGCGAGCTTGCAGGCTTTATGGTGACCTTGCCGGAAATATGGCGACCTTGCCGGAAATGTGGCGACCTTGCCGGATTTGTGGCGATCTTGCCGGATTTATGGCGACCTTGCCGGAAATGTGGTGACCTTGGCGGATTTATGACGACCTTGCCGGATTTATGGCGATCTTGCCGGGAATGTGTCGACCTTGCCGCATTTGTGGCGACCTTGCTGGATTTGTGGCGACCTTGCCGGATATATGGCGACCTTGCCGGAAATGTGGCGACCTTGCCGGATTTGTGGCGACCTTGTCTGATTTATGGCGACCTTGCCGGGAATGTGGCGACCTTGCCGGATTTATGGCGATATTCCCGGATTAATGGCGACCTTGCCGGAAATCTGGCGACCTTGCCGGATTTTTGGCGACCTTTCCCGATTTATGGCGACATTGGTGAAATGTGGCGATCTTGACGGATTTGTGGCGACCTTGACGGATTCATGGCGACCTTGCCGGGGATGTGGCGACCTTACCGGATTTGTGGCGACCTTGACGGATTTATGGCGACCTTGCCGAAATTGTGGTGACCTTGCCGTATTTGTGGCGACCTTGCCGGATTTATGGCGACCTTGCCGCAAATGTGGCGACCTTGCCGCAAATGTGGCGACCTTGCCGGACTTGTGGCGAGGTTGCCGGATTTATGGCGACTTTTCCGGAAAGATGGCGACCTCGCCGGTATTATGGCGACCTTGCCGGACGTATGGTGACCTCGTCGGAAATATGGCGACCTCGCCGGATTTATGGCGACCTTGTCGCATTTTTGGCGAACTTGCCGGATTTATGGTGACCTTGCCGGAAATATGGCGACATTGCCGGATATGTGGCGAGCTTGCCGGATTCGTGGCGACCTTGCCGGATTTATGGCGACGTTGCCTGGGATGTGGCGACCTT
The DNA here is from genome assembly GCA_038087875.1 of Malacoraja senta. Lineage (NCBI taxonomy): Eukaryota > Metazoa > Chordata > Chondrichthyes > Rajiformes > Rajidae > Malacoraja > Malacoraja senta. The sequence goes on along the minus strand of JAXLNO010000804.1, from coordinate 38,399 downwards.
GCCGCATTTGTGGCGACCTTGCTGGACTTGTGGCGACCTTGACGGATTAATGGCGACCTTGCCGGGAATGTGGCGACCTTGCCGCATTTGTGGCGAGCTTGCAGGCTTTATGGTGACCTTGCCGGAAATATGGCGACCTTGCCGGAAATGTGGCGACCTTGCCGCATTTGTGGCGACCTTGCCGGATTTATGGCGACCTTGCCGGAAATGTGGTGACCTTGGCGGATTTATGACGACCTTGCCGGATTTATGGCGATCTTGCCGGGAATGTGTCGACCTTGCCGAATTTATGGCGACCTTGTCGGATTTGTGTCGAACTTGCCGGATTTATGGCGACTTTCCTGGAAATATGGCGATATCGCCGGAATTATGGCGACCTTGCCGGATTTATGGCGACCTCGCGGGAAATATGGCGACCTCGCCGGATTTATGGCGACCTTGCCGGAAATATGGCGACCTTGCCGGATTTATGGCGACCTTGCCGCATTTATGGCGACCTTGTCGGATTTGTGGCGAACTTGCCGGATTTATGGCGACCTTGCCGGAAATGTGGCGACCTTGCCGCATTTGTGGCGACCTTGCTGGATTTGTGGCGACCTTGCCGGATATATGGCGACCTTGCCGGAAATGTGGTGACGTTGCCGGATTTGTGGCGACCTTGTCTGATTTATGGCGACCTTGCCGGGAATGTGGCGACCTTGCCGGATTTATGGCGACATTCTCGGATTAATGGCGACCTTGCCGGAAATGTGGCGACCTTGCCGGATTTTTGGCGACCTTTCCCGATTTATGGCGACATTGGTGAAATGTGGCGACCTTGACGGATTTGTGGCGACCTTGACGGATTCATGGCGACCTTGCCGTGGATGTGGCGACCTTAACGGATTTGTGGCGACCTTGACGGATTTATGGCGACCTTGCCGAAATTGTGGTGACCTTGCCGTATTTGTGGCGACCTTGCCGGATTTATGGCGACCTTGCCGCAAATGTGGCGACCTTGCCGGACTTGTGGCGAGGTTGCCGGATTTATGGCGACTTTGCCGGAAAGATGGCGACCTCGCCTTGAATTATGGCGTCCTTGCCGGAAATATGGCGACCTTGCCGGATTTGTGACGACCTTGCCGGATTTATGGCGATCTTGCCGGGAATGTGTCGACCTTGCCGAATTTATGGCGACCTTGTCGGATTTGTGTCGAACTTGCCGGATTTATGGCGACTTTGCCGGAAATATGGCGACATCGCCGGAATTATGGCGACCTTGCCGGATTTATGGCGACCTCGCCGAAATATGGCGACCTCGCCGGATTTATGGCGACCTTGCCGGAAATATGGCGACCTTGCCGGATTTATGGCGACCTTGCCGCATTTATGGCGACCTTGTCGGATTTGTGGCTTACTTGCCGGATTTATGGCGACCTTGCCGGAAATGAGGCGACCTTGCCTCATTTGTGGCGACCTTGCTGGATTTGTGGCGACCTTGCCGGATATATGGCGACCTTGCTGGAAATGTGGCGACGTTGCCGGATTTGTGGCGACCTTGTCTGATTAATGGCGACCTTGCCGGGAATGTGGCGACCTTGCCGGATTTATGGCGATATTCCCGGATTAATGGCGACCTTGCCGGAAATGTGGCGACCTTGCCGGATTTTTGGCGACCTTTCCCGATTTATGGCGACATTGGTGAAATGTGGCGACCTTGACGGATTTGTGGCGACCTTGACGGATTCATGGCGACCTTGCCGTGGATGTGGCGACCTTACCGGATTTGTGGCGACCTTGACGGATTTATGGCGACCTTGCCGAAATTGTGGTGACCTTGCCGTATTTGTGGCGACCTTGCCGGATTTATGGCGACCTTGCCGCAAATGTGGCGACCTTGCCGGACTTGTGGCGAGGTTGCCGGATTTATGGCGACTTTGCCGGAAAGATGGCGACCTCGCCGGAATTATGGCGACCTTGCCGGATGTATGGTGACCTCGTCGGAAATATGGCGACCTCGCCGGATTTAAGGCGACCTTGCCGGAAATATGGCGACCTTGCCGGATTTGTGACGCCTTGCCGGATTTATGGCGATCTTGCCGGGAATGTGTCGACATTGCCGAATTTATGGCGACCTTGTCGGATTTGTGTCGAACTTGCCGGATTTATGGCGACTTTGCCGGAAATATGGCGACATCGCTGGAATTATGGCGACCTTGCCGGATTTATGGCGACCTCGCCGGAAATATGGCGACCTCGCCGCATTTATGGCGACCTTGCCGGAAATATGGCGACCTTGCCGGATTTATGGCGACCTTGCCGCATTTATGGCGACCTTGTCGGATTTGTGGCGAACTTGCCGGATTTATGGCGACCTTGCCGGAAATGTGGCGACCTTGCCGCATTTGTGGCGACCTTGCTGGATTTGTGGCGACCTTGCCGGATATATGGCGACCTTGCCGGAAATGTGGCGACGTTGCCGGATTTATGGCGACATTCCCGGATTAATGGCGACCTTGCCGGAAATGTGGCGACCTTGCCGGATTTTTGGCGACCTTTCCCGATTTATGGCGACATTGGTGAAATGTGGCGACCTTGACGGATTTGTGGCGACCTTGACGGATTCATGGCGACCTTGCCGTGGATGTGGCGACCTTACCGGATTTGTGGCGACCTTGACGGATTTATGGCGACCTTGCCGAAATTGTGGTGACCTTGCCGTATTTGTGGCGACCTTGCCGGATTTATGGCGACCTTGCCGCAAATGTGGCGACCTTGCCGCAAATGTGGCGATCTTGCCGGACTTGTGGCGAGGTTGCCGGATTTATGGCGACTTTGCCGGAAAGATGGCGACCTCGCCGGAATTATGGCGACCTTGTCGGATGTATGGTGACCTCGTCGGAAATATGGCGACCTCGCCGGATTTATGGCGAACTTGCCGGAAATATGGCGACCTTGCCGGATTTATGGCGACCTTGTCGCATTTTTGGCGAACTTGCCGGATTTATGGTGACCTTGCCGGAAATATGGCGACATTGCCGGATATGTGGCGAGCTTGCCGGATTCGTGGCGACCTTGCCGGATTTATGGCGACGTTGCCGGGGATGTGGCGACCTTGCCGCATTTGTGGCGACCTTGCTGGATTTGTGGCGACCTTGCCGGATTAATGGCGACCTTGCCGGGAATGTGGCGACCTTGCCGGATTTCTTGCGACCTTGCCGGGAAAATGGCGGCCTCGCCGGATTTATGGCGACCTTGCGGGATATGTGGCGACCTTGCCGGATTGATGGCGACCTCCCGTATTTATGGCGACCTTGCCAGGTTTGTGGCGACCTTGCCGGATTGTTGCCGACCTCGCCGGGAATGTGGCGATCTTTCCGGATATGTGGCGACCTTGCCGGATTTATGGCGAACTCGACGGAAATGTTGCAGTCTTGCCGGATTGTTGGCGACTTTGCCGGATGTATGGCGACCGTGTCGGAAATGTGGCGACCTTGCCTGGTTTGTGGCGACCTTGCCGGATTTATGGCGACTTTGCCGGAAATGTGGCGACCTTGCCGGATTTCTGGCTACCTTGTCGGATTTATGGCGACCTTGCCGGCAATATGGCGACCTTGCCGGATTTGGGGCGGCCTAGCCGGATTTATGGCGACCTTGCCGGAAATATTGCGACCTTGCCGGAAATGTGGCGACCTTGCCGAATTTGTGCCGACCTTGCCGGAAAAATGGCGGCCTCGCCGGATTTATGGCGACCTTGCGGGATATGTGGCGACCTTGCCGGATTTGTGGCGACCTTGCCGGAAAATGGCGGCCTCGCCGGATTTATGGCGACTTGCGGAATATGTTGGGGACCTTGCCGGATTTATGGCGACCTTGCCAGATTTGTGGCGACCTTGCCGGATTGTTGGCGACCTCGCCGGGAATGTGGCGATCTTGCCGGATATGTGGCGACCTTGTCGGATTTATGGCGACCTTGCCGGAAATGTGGCGACTTTGCCGGATTTGTGGCGACTTGTCTGATTTATGGCGACCTTGCCGGGAATGTGGCGACCTTACCGGGTTATGGCGGCATTCCCGGATTAATGGCGACCTTGCCGGAAATGTGGCGACCTTGCCGGATTTTTGGCGACCTTTCCCGATTTATGGCGACATTGGTGAAATGTGGCGACCTTGACGGATTTGTGGCGACCTTGACGGAGTCATGGCGACCTTGCCGTGGATGTGGTGACCTTACCGGATTTGTGGCGACCTTGACGGATTTATGGCGACGTTGCCGAAATTATGGTGACCTTGCCGTATTTGTGGCGACCTTGCCGGATTTATGGCGACCTTGCCGCAAATGTGGCGACCTTGCCGCAAATGTGGCGACCTTGCCGGACTTGTGGCGACCTTGCCGGATTTATGGCGACTTTGCCGGAAATGTGGCGACCTTGCCGGATTTCTGGCTACCTTGTCGGATTTATGGCGACCTTGCCGGCAATATGGCGACCCTTGCGGATTTGGGCGGCCTAGCCGGATTTATGGCGACCTTGCCGGAAATATTGCGACCTTGCCGGAAATGTGGCGACCTTGCCGAATTTGTGCCGACCTTGCCGGAAAAATGGCGGCCTCGCCGGATTTATGGCGACCTTGCGGGATATGTGGCGACCTGCCGGATTTGTGGCGACCTTGCCGGAAAATGGCGGCCTCGCCGGATTTATGGCGACCTTGCGGGATATGTGGCGACCTTGCCGGATTTATGGCGACCTTGCCAGATTTGTGGCGACCTTGCCGGATTGCTGGCGACCTCGCCGGGAATGTGGCGATCTTGCCGGATATGTGGCGACCTTGTCGGATTTATGGCGACCTTGCCGGAAATGTGGCGACTTTGCCGGATTTGTGGCGACCTTGTCTGATTTATGGCGACCTTGCCGGGAATGTGGCGACCTTACCGGGTTTATGGCGGCATTCCCGGATTAATGGCGACCTTGCCGGAAATGTGGCGACCTTGCCGGATTTTTGGCGACCTTTCCCGATTTATGGCGACATTGGTGAAATGTGGCGACCTTGACGGATTTGTGGCGACCTTGACGGAGTCATGGCGACCTTGCCGTGGATGTGGTGACCTTACCGGATTTGTGGCGACCTTGACGGATTTATGGCGACGTTGCCGAAATTATGGTGACCTTGCCGTATTTGTGGCGACCTTGCCGGATTTATGGCGACCTTGCCGCAAATGTGGCGACCTTGCCGCAAATGTGGCGACCTTGCCGGACTTGTGGCGAGGTTGCCGCATTTATGGCGACTTTGCCGGAAAGATGGCGACATTGCCGGATATGTGGCGAGCTTGCCGGATTCGTGGCGACCTTGCCGGATTTATGGCGACGTTGCCGGGGATGTGGCGACCTTGCCGCATTTGTGGCGACCTTGCTGGATTTGTGGCGACCTTGCCGGATTAATGGCGACCTTGCCGGGAATGTGGCGACCTTGCCGGATTTGTTGCGACCTTGCCGGGAAAATGGCGGCCTCGCCGGATTTATGGCGACCTTGCGGGATATGTGGCGACCTTGCCGGATTTATGGCGACCTCCCCGTATTTATGGCGACCTTGCCAGGTTTGTGGGCGACCTTGCCGCATTGTTGCCGACCTCGCCGCGAATGTGGCGATCTTTCCGGATATGTGGCGACCTTGCCGGATTTATGGCGAACTTGACGGAAATGTTGCGGTCTTGCCGGATGGTTGGCGACTTTGCCGGATGTATGGCGACCGTGCCGGAAATGTGGCGACCTTGCCTGATTTGTGGCGACCTTGCCGGATTTATGGCGACTTTGCCGGAAATGTGGCGACCTTGCCGGATTTCTGGCTACCTTGTCGGATTTATGGCGACCTTGCCGGCAATATGGCGACCTTGACGGATTTGGGGCGGCCTAGCCGGATTTATGGCGACCTTGCCGGAAATATTGCGACCTTGCCGGAAATGTGGCGACCTTGCCGAATTTGTGCCGACCTTGCCGGAAAAATGGCGGCCTCGCCGGATTTATGGCGACCTTGCAGGATAATGTGGCGACCTTGCCGGATTTGTGGCGACCTTGCCGGAAAATGGCGGCCTCGCCGGATTTATGGCGACCTTGCGGGATATGTGGCGACCTTGCCGGATTTATGGCGACCTTGCCAGATTTGTGGCGACCTTGCCGGATTGTTGGCGACCTCGCCGGGAATGTGGCGATCTTGCCGGATATGTGGCGACCTTGTCGGATTTATGGCGAACTCGACGGAAATGTTGCGATCTTGCCGGATTGTTGGCGACTTTGCCGGATGTATGGCGACCTCGCCGGAAATGTGGCGACCTTGCCTGGTTTGTGGCGACCTTGCCGGATTTATGGCGACCTTGCCGGAAATGTGGCGACCTTGCCGGATTTATGGCTACCTTGTCGGATTTATGGCGACCTTGCCGGCAATATGGCGACCTTGCCGGATTTAGGGCGACCTAGCCCGATTTATGGCGACCTTGCCGGAAATATTGCGACCTAGCCGGATTTGTGGCGACCTTGCCCGATTTATGGCGACCTAGCCGGAAATATGGCAACCTTGCCGGATTTGTGGCGACCTTGCCGGATTTGTGGCGACCTTGCCGGATTAATGGCGACCTTGCCGGAAATATGGCGACCTTGCCGCATTTGTGGCGACCTTGCAGGCTTTATGGTGACCTTGCCGGAAATATGGCGACCTTGCCGGAAATGTGGCGACCTTGCCGGATTTGTGGCGAGCTTGCCGGATTTATGGCGACCTTGCCGGAAATGTGGTGAACTTGGCGGATTTGTGACGACCTTGCCGGATTTATGGCGATCTTGCCGGGAATGTGTCGACCTTGCCGAATTTATGGCGACCTTGTCGGATTTGTGGCGAACTTGCCGGATTTATGGCGACTTTGCCGGAAATATGGAGACATCGCCGGAATTATGGCGACCTTGCCGGATTTATGGCGACCTGGCCGGAAATATGGCGACCTCGCCGGATTTATGGCGACTTTGCCGGAAATATGGCGACCTTGCCGGATTTATGGCGACCTTGCCGCATTTATGGCGACCTTGCCGGAATTGTGGTGACCTTGCCGTATTTGTGGCGACCTTGCCGGATTTATGGCGACCTTGCCGGAAATGTGACGAACTTGCCGGATTTGACGCGACCTTGCCGGATTTATGGCGACCTCGCCGGAAATACGGCGACCTTGCCGGAGTTATGGCGACTTTGCAGATTTATGGCAAACTTGCCGGATTTATGGCGACTTTGCCGGAAATATGGCGACATCGCCGGAATTATGGCGGCCTTGCCGGATTTATGGCGACCTCGCCGGAAATATGGCGATCTCGCCGGATTTATGGCGACCTTGCAGGAAATATGGCGACCTTGCCGCATTTATGGCGACCTTGTCGGATTTGTGGCGAACTTGCCGGATTTATGGCGACCTTGCCGGAAATATGGCGACCTTGCCGCATTTGTGGCGACCTTGCAGGCTTTATGGTGACCTTGCCGGAATATGGCGACCTTGCCGGAAATGTGGCGACCTTGCCGGATTTGTGGCGACCTTTGCCGGATTTATGGCGACCTTGCCGGAAATGTGGTGACCTTGGCGGATTTGTGACGACCTTGCCGGATTTAGGGCGATCTTGCCGGGAATGTGTCGACCTTGCCGAATTTATGGCGACCTTGTGGGATTTGTGGCGAACTTGCCGGATTTATGGCGACTTTGCCGGAAATATGGTGACATCGCCGGAATTATGGCGACCTTGCCGGATTTATGGCGCCCCTCGCCGGAAATATGGAGACCTCGCCGGATTTATGGCGACCTTGCCGGTAATATGGCGACCTTGCCGGATTTATGGCGACCTTGCCGCATTTATGGCGACCTTGTCGGATTTATGTCGAACTTGCCGGATTTATGGCGACCTTGCCGGAAATGTGGCGACCTTGCCGCATTTGTGGCGACCTTGCCGGAAATGTGGCGACCTTGCCGTATTTTTGGCGACCTTTCCCGATTTATGGCGACATTGGTGAAATGTGTCGACCTTGACGGATTTGTGGCGACCTTGACGGATTCATGGCGACCTTGCCGGGGATGTGGCGACCTTACCGGATTTGTGGCGACCTTGACGGATTTATGGCGACCTTGGCGGAATTGTGGTGACCTGGCCGTATTTGTGGCGACCTTGCCGGATTTATGGCGACCTTGCCGCAAATATGGCGACCTTGCCGCAAATGTGGCGACCTTGCCGGACTTGTGGCGAGGTTGCCGGATTTATGGCGACATTGTGGGATTTGTGGCGACCTTGCCGGATTTATGGCGACCTTGCCGGAAATGTGGCAACCTTGCCGGACTTGTGGCGACCTTGCCGGATTCATGGTGACCTTGCCGGATTTGTGGCGACGATGCCGCATTTCTGGCGATCTTGCCGAAATGTTGCGACCTTGCCGGAATGGTGGCGACCTTGCAGGATCTATGGCGACCTTGCCGGAAATGTGGCGAACTTGCCGGATTTGACGCGACCTTGCCGGATTTATGGCGACCTCGCCGGAAATACGGCGACCTTGCCGGAGTTATGGCGACTTTGCAGATTTATGGCAAACTTGCCGGATTTATGACGACTTTGCCGGAAATATGGCGACATCGCCGGAATTATGGCGACCTTGCCGGATTAATGGCGACCTCGCCGGAAATATGGCGATCTCGCCGGATTTATGGCGACCTTGCAGGAAATATGGCGACCTTGCCGCATTTATGGCGACCTTGTCGGATTTGTGGCGAACTTGCCGGATTTATGGCGACCTTGCCGGAAATATGGCGACCTTGCCGCATTTGTGGCGACCTTGCAGGCTTTATGGTGACCTTGCCGGAAATATGGCGACCTTGCCGGAAATGTGGCGACCTTGCCGGATTTGTGGCGACCTTTGCCGGATTTATGGCGACCTTGCCGGAAATGTGGTGACCTTGGCGGATTTGTGACGACCTTGCCGGATTTATGGCGATCTTGCCGGGAATGTGTCGACCTTGCCGAATTTATGGCGACCTTGTCGGATTTGTGGCGAACTTGCCGGATTTATGGCGACTTTGCCGGAAATATGGTGACATCGCCGGAATTATGGCGACCTTGCCGGATTTATGGCGACCTCGCCGGAAATATGGCGCCCTCGCCGGATTTATGGCGACCTTGCCGGTAATATGGCGACCTTGCCGGATGTATGGCGACCTTGCCGCATTTATGGCGACCTTGTCGGATTTGTGTCGAACTTGCCGGATTTATGGCGACCTTGCCGGAAATGTGGCGACCTTGCCGCATCTGTGGCGACCTTGCCGGAAATGTGGCGACCTTGCCGTATTTTTGGCGACCTTTCCCGATTTATGGCGACATTGGTGAAATGTGTCGACCTTGACGGATTTGTGGCGACCTTGACGGATTCATGGCGACCTTGCCGGGGATGTGGCGACCTTACCGGATTTGTGGCGACCTTGCCGGATTTATGGCGACCTTGCCGGAAATGTGGCGACCTTGCCGGAAATATGGCGACCTTGCCGCATTTGTGGCGACCTTGCAGGCTTTATGGTGACCTTGCCGGAAATATGGCGACCTTGCCGGAAATGTGGCGACCTTGCCGGATTTGTGGCGACCTTTGCCGGATTTATGGCGACCTTGCCGGAAATGTGGTGACCTTGGCGGATTTGTGACGACCTTGCCGGATTTATGGCGATCTTGCCGGGAATGTGTCGACCTTGCCGAATTTATGGCGACCTTGTCGGATTTGTGGCGAACTTGCCGGATTTATGGCGACTTTGCCGGAAATATGGTGACATCGCCGGAATTATGGCGACCTTGCCGGATTTATGGCGACCTCGCCGGAAATATGGCGCCCTCGCCGGATTTATGGCGACCTTGCCGGTAATATGGCGACCTTGCCGGATGTATGGCGACCTTGCCGCATTTATGGCGACCTTGTCGGATTTGTGTCGAACTTGCCGGATTTATGGCGACCTTGCCGGAAATGTGGCGACCTTGCCGCATTTGTGGCGACCTTGCCGGAAATGTGGCGACCTTGCCGTATTTTTGGCGACCTTTCCCGATTTATGGCGACATTGGTGAAATGTGTCGACCTTGACGGATTTGTGGCGACCTTGACGGATTCATGGCGACCTTGCCGGGGATGTGGCGACCTTACCGGATTTGTGGCGACCTTGACGGATTTATGGCGACCTTGCCGGAATTGTGGTGACCTTGCCGTATTTGTGGCGACCTTGCCGGATTTATGGCGACCTTGCCGCAAATGTGGCGACATTGCCGCAAATGTGGCGACCTTGCCGGACTTGTGGCGAGGTTGCCGGATTTATGTCGACCTTGTGGGATTTGTGGCGACCTTGCCGGATTTATGGCGGCCTTGCCGGAAATGTGGCGACCTTGCCGGACTTGTGGCGACCTTGCCGGATTCATGGCGACCTTGCCGGATTTGTGGCGACGATGCCGCATTTCTGGCGATCTTGCCGAAATGTTGCGACCTTGCCGGAATGGTGGCGACCTTGCAGGATCTATGGCGACCTTGCCGGAAATGTGGCGAACTTGCCGGATTTGACGCGACCATGCCGGATTTATGGCGACCTCGCCGGAAATACGGCGACGTTGCCGGAGTTATGGCGACTTTGCAGATTTATGGCAAACTTGCCGGATTTATGGCGACTTTGCCGGAAATATGGCGACATCGCCGGAATTATGGCGACCTTGCCGGATTTATGGCGACCTCGCCGGAAATATGGCGACCTCGCCGGATTTATGGCGACCTTGCAGGAAATATGGCGACCTTGCCGCATTTATGGCGACCTTGTCGGATTTGTGGCGACCTTGTCGGATTTATGGCGACCTTGCCGGAAATGTGGCGACCTTGCCGCATTTGTGGCGACCTTGCTGGATTTGTGGCGACCTTGCCGGATATATGGCGACCTTGCCGGAAATGTGGCGACCTTGCCGGATTTGTGGCGACCTTGTCTGGTTTATGGCGACCTTGCCGGGAATGTCGCCACCTTGCCGGATTTGTGGCGACCTTGACGGATTTATGGCGACATTGCCGGAATTGTGGTGACCTTGCCGTATTTGTGGCGACCTTGCCGGATTTATGGCGACCTTGCCGCAAATGTGGCGACCTTGCCAGACTTGTGGCGAGGTTGCCGGATTTATGGCGACGTGGGATTTGTGGCGACCTTGCCTGATTTATGGCGACCTTGCCGGAAATGTGGCGACCTTGCCGGACTTGTGGCGACCTTGCCGGATTCATGGCGACCTTGCCGGAAATGTGGCGACCTTGCCGGATTTGTGGCGACGATGCCGGATTTCTGGCGATCTTGCCGAAATGTTGCGACCTTGCCGGAATGGTGGCGACCTTGCAGGATCTATGGCGACCTCGCCGGAAATATGGCGACCTCGCCGGATTTATGGCGACCTTGCAGGAAATATGGCGACCTTGCCGGATTTATGGCGACCTTTGGTGAAATGTGGCGACCTTGCCGGAAATGTGGCGACCCTGCTGGATTTGTGGCGACCTTGCCGGATTTATGGCGACCTTGCCGGAAATGTGGCGACCTTGCCGGATTTGTGGCGACCTTGTCTGGTTTATGGCGACCTTGCCGGGAATGTCGCGACCTTGCCCGATTTGTGGCGACCTTGACGGATTTATGGCGACCTTGCCGGAATTGTGGTGACCTTGCCGTATTTGTGGCGACCTTGCCGGATTTATGGCGACCTTGCCGCAAATGTGGCGACCTTGCCAGACTTGTGGCGAGGGTGCCGGACTTATGGCGACGTGGGATTTGTGGCGACCTTGCCGGATTTAAGGCGACCTTGCCGGAAATGTGGCGACCTTGCCGGACTTGTGGCGACTTTGCCGGATTCATGGCGACCTTGCCGGAAATGTGGCGACCTTGCCGGATTTGTGGCGACGATGCCGGATTTCTGGCGATCTTGCCGAAATGTTGCGACCTTGCCGGAATGGTGGCGACCTTGCAGGATCTATGGCGACCTTGCCGGAAATGTGGCGACCTTGCCGGATTTGTGGCGACCTTGCCGGATCTATGGCGACCTTGCCGGGAGTGTGGCGACCTTGCCGGATTTATGGCGACATTCCCGGATTAATGGCGACCTTGCCGGAAATGTGGCGACCTTGCCGGATTTTTGGCGACCTTTCCCGATTTATGGCGACATTGGTGAAATGTGGCGACCTTGACGGATTTGTGGCGACCTTGACGGATTCATGGCGACCTTGCCGGGGATGTGGCGACCTTACCGGATTTGTAGCGACCTTGACGGATTTATGGCGACCTTGCCTGAATTGTGGTGACCTTGCCGTATTTGTGGCGACCTTGCCGGATTTATGGCGACCTTGCCGCAAATGTGGCGACCTTGCCGGAAATGTGGCGACCTTGCCGGACTTGTGGCGATCTTGCCGGATTCATGGCGACCTTACCGGAAATTTGGCGACCTTGCCGGATTTGTGGCGACGATTCCGCATTTCTGGCGATCTTGCCGAAATGTTGCGACCTTGCCGGAATGGTGGCGACCTTGCAGGATCTATGGCGACCTTGCCGGAAATGTGGCGAACTTGCCGGATTTGACGCGACCTTGCCGGATTTATGGCGACCTCGCCGGAAATACGGCGACCTTGCCGGAGTTATGGCGACTTTGCAGATTGATGGCAAACTTGCCGGATTTATGGCGACTTTGCCGGAAATATGGCGACATCGCCGGAATTATGGCGACCTTGCCGGATTTATGGCGACCTCGCCGGAAATATGGCGACCTCGCCGGATTTATGGCGACCTTACAGGAAATATGGCGACCTTGCCGCATTTATGGCGACCTTGTCGGATTTGTGGCGAACTTGTCGGATTTATGGCGACCTTGCCGGAAATGTGGCGACCTTGCCGCATTTGTGGCGACCTTGCTGGATTTGTGGCGACCTTGCCGGATATATGGCGACCTTGCCGGAAATGTGGCGACCTTGCCGGATTTGTGGCGACCTTGTCTGATTTATGGCGACCTTGCCGGGAATGTGGCGACCTTGCCGGATTTATGGCGACATTCCCGGATTAATGGCGACCTTGCCGGAAATGTGGCGACTTTGCCGGATTTTTGGCGACCTTTCCCGATTTACGGCGACATTGGCTGAAATGTGGCGACCTTGACGGATTTGTGGCGACCTTGCCGGATTTATGGCGACGTTGCCGGGGATGTGGCGACCTTGCCGGATTTATGGCGACATTCCCGGATTAATGGCGACCTTGCCGGAAATGTGGCGACCTTGCCGGATTTTTGGCGACCTTTCCCGATTTATGGCGACATTGGCTGAAATGTGGCGACCTTGACGGATTTGTGGCGACCTTGACGGATTTATGGCGACCTTGCCGGGGATGTGGCGACCTTACCGGATTTGTGGCGACCTTGACGGATTTATGGCGACCTTGCCGGAAATGTGGCGACCTTGCCGGATTTTTGGCGACCTTTCCCGATTTATGGCGACATTGGTGAAATGTGGCGACCTTGACGGATTTGTGGCGACCTTGACGGATTCATGGCGACCTTGCCGGGGATGTGGCGACCTTACCGGATTTGTAGCGACCTTGACGGATTTATGGCGACCTTGCCTGAATTGTGGTGACCTTGCCGTATTTGTGGCGACCTTGCCGGATTTATGGCGACCTTGCCGCAAATGTGGCGACCTTGCCGGAAATGTGGCGACCTTGCCGGACTTGTGGCGATCTTGCCGGATTCATGGCGACCTTACCGGAAATTTGGCGACCTTGCCGGATTTGTGGCGACGATTCCGCATTTCTGGCGATCTTGCCGAAATGTTGCGACCTTGCCGGAATGGTGGCGACCTTGCAGGATCTATGGCGACCTTGCCGGAAATGTGGCGAACTTGCCGGATTTGACGCGACCTTGCCGGATTATTGCGACCTCGCCGGAAATACGGCGACCTTGCCGGAGTTATGGCGACTTTGCAGATTGATGGCAAACTTGCCGGATTTATGGCGACTTTGCCGGAAATATGGCGACATCGCCGGAATTATGGCGACCTTGCCGGATTTATGGCGACCTCGCCGGAAATATGGCGACCTCGCCGGATTTATGGCGACCTTACAGGAAATATGGCGACCTTGCCGCATTTATGGCGACCTTGTCGAATTTGTGGCGAACTTGTCGGATTTATGGCGACCTTGCCGGAAATGTGGCGACCTTGCCGCATTTGTGGCGACCTTGCTGGATTTGTGGCGACCTTGCCGGATATATGGCGACCTTGCCGGAAATGTGGCGACCTTGCCGGATTTGTGGCGACCTTGTCTGATTTCTGGCGACCTTGCCGGGAATGTGGCGACCTTGCCGGATTTATGGCGACATTCCCGGATTAATGGCGACCTTGCCGGAAATGTGGCGACTTTGCCGGATTTTTGGCGACCTTTCCCGATTTATGGCGACATTGGCTGAAATGTGGCGACCTTGACGGATTTGTGGCGACCTTGCCGGATTTATGGCGACGTTGCCGGGGATGTGGCGACCTTGCCGGATTTATGGCGACATTCCCGGATTAATGGCGACCTTGCCGGAAATGTGGCGACGTTGCCGGATTTTTGGCGACCTTTCCCGATTTATGGCGACATTGGCTGAAATGTGGCGACCTTGACGGATTTGTGGCTACCTTGACGGATTTATGGCGACCTTGCCGGGGATGTGGCGACCTTACCGGATTTGTGGCGACCTTGACGGATTTATGGCGACCTTGCCGGAATTGTGGTGACCTTGCCGTATTTGTGGCGACCTTGCCGGATTTATGGCGACCTTGCCGCAAATGTGGCGACCTTGCCAGACTTGTGGCGAGGTTGCCGGATTTATGGCGACCTTGTGGGATTTGTGGCGACCTTGCCGGATTTATGGCGACCTTGCCGGAAATGTGGCGACCTTGCCGGACTTGTGGCGACCTTGCCGGATTCATGGCGACCTTGCCGGAAATGTGGCGACCATGCCGGATTCGTGGCGACGATGCCGAATTTCTGGCGATCTTGCCGAAATGTTGCGGCCTTGCCGGAATGGTGGCGACCTTGCAGGATCTATGGCGACCTCGCCGGAAATATGGCGACCTCGCCGGATTTATGGCGACCTTGCCGGAAATATGGCGACCTTGCCGGATTTATGGCGACCTTGCCGGAAATGTGGCGACCTTGCCGGAAATGTGGCGACCCTGCTGGATTTGTGGCGACCTTGCCGGATTTATGGCGACCTTGCCGGAAATGTGGCGACCTTGCCGGATTTGTGGCGACCTTGACGGATTTATGGCGACCTTGCCGGAATTGTGGTGACCTTGCCGTATTTGTGGCGACTTTGCCGGATTTATGGCGACCTTGCCGCAAATGTGGCGACCTTGCCAGACTTGTGGCGAGGTTGCCGGATTTATGGCGACCTTGTGGGATTTGTGGCGACCTTGCCGGATTTATGGCGACCTTGCCGGAAATGTGGCGACCTTGCCGGACTTGTGGCGACCTTGCCGGATTCATGGCGACCTTGCCGGAAATGTGGCGACCCTGCCGGATTTGTGGCGACGATGCCGGATTTCTGGCGATCTTGCCGAAATGTTGCGACCTTGCCGGAATGGTGGCGACCTTGCAGGATCTATGGCGACCTCGCAGGAAATTTGGCGACCTCGCCGGATTTATGGCGACCTTGTCGGAAATATGGCGACCTTGCTGGATTTATGGCGACGTTTGGTGAAATGTGGCGACCTTGCCGGAAATGTGGCGACCCTGCTGGATTTGTGGCGACCTTGCCGGATTTATGGCGACCTTGCCGGAAATGTGGCCATCTTGCCGGATTTGTGGCGACCTTGCCGGATTTATGGCGGTCTTGCTCGGAATGTGGCGACCTTGACGGATTTATGGCGACATTCGCGGATTAATGGCGACCTTGCCGGAAATGTGACGACCTTGCCTGATTTGTGGCGACCTTGCCGGATTTATGGCGACCTTGCCTGAAATGTGGCGACGTAGACGGATTTGTGGCGACCTTGCCGGATCTATGGCGACCTTGCCGGGAGTGTGGCGACCTTGCCGGATTTATGGCGACATTCCCGGATTAATGTCGACCTTGCCGGAAATGTGGCGACCTTGCCGGATTTTTGGCGACCTTTCCCGATTTCTGGGGACATTGGTGAAATGTGGCGACCTTGACGGATTTGTGGCGACATTGACGGATTCATGGCGACCTTGCCGGGGATGTAGCGACCTTACCGGATTTGTGGCGACCTTGACGGATTTATGGCGACTTTGCCGGAATTGTGGTGACCTTGCCGTATTTGTGGCGACCTTGCCGGATTTATGGCGACCTTGCCGCAAATGTGGCGACCTTGCCGCAAATGTGGCGACCTTGCCGGACTTGTGGCGAGGTTGCCGGATTTATGGCGACCTTGTGGGATATGTGGCGACCTTGCCGGATTTATGGCGACCTTGCCGGAAATGTGGCGACCTTGCCGGACTTGTGGCGATCTTGCCGGATTCATGGCGACCTTGCCGGAAATTTGGCGACCTTGCCGGATTTGTGGCGACGATGCCGCATTTCTGGCGATCTTGCCGAAATGTTGCGACTTTGCCGGAATGGTGGCGACCTTGCAGGATCTATGGCGACCTTGCCGGAAATGTGGCGAACTTGCCGGATTTGACGCGACCTTGCCGGATTTATGGCGACCTCGCCGGAAATACGGCGACCTTGCCGGAGTTATGGCGACTTTGCAGATTTATGGCAAACTTGCCGGATTTATGGCGACTTTGCCGGAAATATGGCGACGTCGCTGGAATTATGGCGACCTTGCCGGATATATGGCGACCTCGCCGGAAATATGGCGACCTCGCCGGATTTATGTCGACCTTACTGGAAATATGGCGACCTTGCCGCATTTATGGCGACCTTGTCGGATTTGTGGCGAACTTGCCGGATTTATGGCGATCTTGCCGGAAATGTGGCGACCTTGCCGCATTTGTGGCGACCTTGCTGGATTTGTGGCGACCTTGCCGGATATATGGCGACCTTGCCGGAAATGTGGCGACCTTGCCGGATTTGTGGCGACCTTGTCTGATTTATGGCGACCTTGCCGGGAATGTGGCGACCTTGCCGGATTTATGGCGACATTCCCGGATTAATGGCGACCTTGCCGGAAATGTGGCGACTTTGCCGGATTTTTGGCGACCTTTCCCGATTTATGGCGACATTGGCTGAAATGTGGCGACCTTGACGGATTTGTGGCGACCTTGCCGGATTTATGGCGACGTTGCCGGGGATGTGGCGACCTTGCCGGATTTATGGCGACATTCCCGGATTAATGGCGATCTTGCCGGAAATGTGGCGACCTTGCCGGATTTTTGGCGACCTTGCCGGGGATGTGGCGACCTTACCGGATTTGTGGCGACCTTCCCGGAAATGTGGCGACCTTGCCGGACTTGTGGCGACCTTGCCGGATTCATGGCGACCTTGCCGGAAATGTGGCGACCATGCCGGATTTGTGGCGACGATGCCGGATTTCTGGCGATCTTGCCGAAATGTTGCGACCTTGCCGGAATGGTGGCGACCTTGCAGGATCTATGGCGACCTCGCCGGAAATATGGCGACCTCGCCGGATTTATGGCGACCTTGCCGGAAATATGGCGACCTTGCCGGATTTATGGCGACCTTGCCGGAAATGTGGCGACCTTGCCGGAAATGTGGCGACCCTGCTGGATTTGTGGCGACCTTGCCGGATTTATGGCGACCTTGCCGGAAATGTGGCGACCTTGCCGGATTTGTGGCGACCTTGACGAATTTATGGCGACCTTGCCGGAATTGTGGTGACCTTGCCGTATTTGTGGCGACCTTGCCGGATTTATGGCGACCTTGCCGCAAATGTGGCGATCTTGCCAGACTTGTGGCGCGGTTGCCGGATTTATGGCGACCTTGTGGGATTTGTGGCGACCTTGCCGGATTTATGGCGACCTTGCCGGAAATGTGGCGACCTTGCCGGACTTGTGGCGACCTTGCCGGATTCATGGCGACCTTGCCGGAAATGTGGCGACCTTGCCGGATTTGTGGCGACGATGCCGGATTTCTGGCGATCTTGCCGAAATGTTGCGACCTTGCCGGAATGGTGGCGACCTTGCAGGATCTATGGCGACCTCGCCGGAAATATGGCGACCTCAACGGATTTATGGCGACCTTGCCGGAATTATGGCGACCCTGCCGGATTTATGGCGACCTTGCCGGAAATGTGGCGACCTTGCCGGAAATGTGGCGACCCTGCTGGATTTGTGGCGACCTTGCCGGATTTATGGCGACCTTGCCGGAAATGTGGCGACCTTGCCGGATTTGTGGCGACCTTGACGGATTTATGGCGACCTTGCCGGAATTGTGGTGACCTTGCCGTATTTGTGGCGACCTTGCCGGATTTATGGCGACCTTGCCGCAAATGTGGCGATCTTGCCAGACTTGTGGCGCGGTTGCCGGATTTATGGCGACCTTGTGGGATTTGTGGCGACCTTGCCGGATTTCTGGCGATCTTGCCGAAATGTTGCGACCTTGCCGGAATGGTGGCGACCTTGCAGGATCTATGGCGACCTCGCCGGAAATATGGCGACCTCGCCGGATTTATGGCGACCTTGCCGGAAATATGGCGACCCTGCCGGATTTATGGCGACCTTGCCGGAAATGTGGCGACCTTGCCGGAAATGTGGCGACCCTGCTGGATTTGTGGCGACCTTGCCGGATTTATGGCGACCTTGCCGGAAATGTGGCGACCTTGCCGGATTTGTGGCGACCTTGCCGGATTTATGGCGGTCTTGCTCGGAATGTGGCGACCTTGCCGGATTTATGGCGATATTCCCGGATTAATGGCGACCTTGCAGGAAATGTGACGACCTTGCCGGATTTGTGGCGACCTTGCCGGATTTATGGCGAACTTATGGGATTTGTGGCGACCTTGCCGGATTTATGGCGACCTTGCCGGAAATGTGGCGACCTTGCCGGACTTGTGGCGACCTTGCCGGATATATGGCGACATTCCCGGATTAATGGCGACCTTGCCGGAAATGTGACGACCTTGCCGGATTTGTGGCGACCTTGCCGGATTTATGGCGACCTTGCCTGAAATGTGGCGACGTAGACGGATTTGTGGCGACCTTGCCGGATTTATGGCGACCTTGCCGGGGATGTGGCGACCTTGCCAGATTTATGGCGTCCTAGCCGGATTTATGGCGATCGTGCCGGAAATACGGCGACCTTGCCGGAGTTATGGCAACTTTGCAGATTTATGGCGACCTTGCCGGATTTATGGCGACGTTGCCGGATATATGGCGACCTCGCCGGAATTATGGCGACTTTGCCGGATTTATGGCGATTCGCCGGAAATATGGCGACCTCGCCGGATTTATGGCGACCTTGCCGGAAATATGGCGACATTCCCGGATTAATGGCGACATTGCCGGAAATGTGGCGACCTTGCCGGATTTATGGCGACATTCCCGGATTAATGGCGACCTTGCCGGGGACGTGACGACCTTGCCGGATTTGTGGCGATCTTGCCGGATTTATGGCGACCTTGCCGGAATTGTGGCGACCTTGCCTTATTTGTGGCGACCTTGCCGGATTTATGGCGACCTTGCCGCAAATGTGGCGACGTTGCCGGATTTGTGGCGACGTTGCTGGATTTATGGCGACCTTGTGGGATTTGTGGCGACCTTGCCGGATTTATGGCGACCTTGCCGGAAATGTGGCGACCTTGCCGGATTCATGGCGACCTTGCCGGAAATGTGGCGACCTTGCCGGATTTGTGGCGACGATGCCGGATTTCTGGCGATCTTGCCGAAATGTTGCGACCTTGCCGGAATGGTGGCGACCTTGCAGGATCTATGGCGAACTCGCCGGAAATATGGCGACCTCGCCGGATTTATGGCGACCTTGCCGGAAATATGGCGACCCTGCCGGATTTATGGCGACCTTGCCGGAAATGTGGCGACCTTGCCGGAAATGTGGCGACCCTGCTGGATTTGTGGCGACCTTGCCGGATTTATGGCGACTATGCCGGAAATATGGCGACCTTGCCGGATTTGTGGCGACGATGCCGGATTTCTGGCGATCTTGCCGAAATGTTGCGACCTTACCGGAATGGTGGCGACCTTGCAGGATCTATGGCGACCTCGCCGGAAATATGGCGACCTCTCCGGATTTATGGCGACCTTGCCGGAAATATGGCGACCTTGCCGGATTTATGGCGACTTTGCCGGAAATGTGGCGACCTTGCCGGAAATGTGGCGATCCTGCTGGACTTATGGCGACCTTGCCGGATTTATGGCGACCTTGCCGGAAATGTGGCGACCTTGCCGGATTTGTGGCGACCTTGCCGGATTTATGGCGGTCTTGCTCGGAATGTGGCGACTTTGCCGGATATATGGCGACATTCCCGGATTAATGGCGACCTTGCCGGAAATGTGACGACCTTGCCGGATTTGTGGCGACCTTGCCGGATTTATGGCGACCTTGCCTGAAATGTGGCGACGTAGACGGATTTGTGGCGACCTTGCCGGATTTATGGCGACCTTGCCGGGGATGTGGCGACCTTGCCAGATTTATGGCGTCCTAGCCGGATTTATGGCGGTCGTGCCGGAAATACGGCGACCTTGCCGGAGTTATGGCAACTTTGCAGATTTATGGCGACCTTGCCGGATTTATGGCGACGTTGCCGGATATATGGCGACCTCGCCGGAATTATGGCGACTTTGCCGGATTTATGGCGATTCGCCGGAAATATGGCGACCTCGCCGGATTTATGGCGACCTTGCCGGAAATATGGCGACATTCCCGGATTAATGGCGACATTGCCGGAAATGTGGCGACCTTGCCGGATTTATGGCGACATTCCCGGATTAATGGCGACCATGCCGGGGACGTGACGACCTTGCCGGATTTGTGGCGATCTTGCCGGATTTATGGCGACCTTGCCGGAATTGTGGCGACCTTGCCTTATTTGTGGCGACCTTGCCGGATTTATGGCGACCTTGCCGCAAATGTGGCGACGTTGCCGGATTTGTGGCGACGTTGCTGGATTTATGGCGACCTTGTGGGATTTGTGGCGACCTTGCCGGATTTATGGGACCTTGCCGGAAATGTGGCGACCTTGCCGGATTCATGGCGACCTTGCCGGAAATGTGGCGACCTTGCCAGATTTGTGGCGACGATGCCGGATTTCTGGCGATCTTGCCGAAATGTTGCGACCTTGCCGGAATGGTGGCGACCTTGCAGGATCTATGGCGAACTCGCCGGAAATATGGCGACCTCGCCGGATTTATGGCGACCTTGCCGGAAATATGGCGACCCTGCCGGATTTATGGCGACCTTGCCGGAAATGTGGCGACCTTGCCGGAAATGTGGCGACCCTGCTGGATTTGTGGCGACCTTGCCGGATTTATGGCGACCTTGCCGGAAATGTGGCGACCTTGCCGGATTTGTGGTGACCTTGGCGGATTTATGGCGGTCTTGCTCGGAATGTGGCGACCTTGCCGGATTTATGGCGACATTCCCGGATTAATGGCGACCTTGCAGGAAATGTGACGACCTTGCCGGATTTGTGGCGACCTTGCCGGATTTATGGTGACCTTATGGGATTTGTGGCGACCTTGCCGGATTTATGGCGACCTTGCCGGAAATGTGGCGACCTTGCCGGACTTGTGGCGACCTTGCCGGATTCATGGCGACCATGCCGGAAATATGGCGACCTTGCCGGATTTGTGGCGACGATGCCGGATTTCTGGCGATCTTGCCGAAATGTTGCGACCTTGCCAGAATGGTGGCTATCTTGCAGGATCTATGGCGACCTCGCCGGAAATATGGCGACCTCGCCGGATTTATGGCGACCTTGCCGGAAATATGGCGACCTTGCCGGATTTATGGCGACTTTGCCGGAAATGTGGCGACCTTGCCGGAAATGTGGCGATCCTGCTGGATTTATGGCGACCTTGCCGGATTTATGGCGACCTTGCCGGAAATGTGGCGACCTTGCCGGATTTGTGGCGACCTTGCCGGATTTATGGCGGTCTTGCTCGGAATGTGGCGACCTTGCCGTATTTGTGGCGACCTTGCCGGATTTATGGCGACCTTGCCGGAAATGTGGCGATCTTGCCAGACTTGTGGCGCGGTTGCCGGATTTATGGCGACCTTGTGGGATTTGTGGCGACCTTGCCGGATTTATGGCGACCTTGCCGGAAATGTGGCGACCTTGCCGGACTTGTGGCGACCTTGCCGGATTCATGGCGACCTTGCCGGAAATGTGGCGACCTTGCCGGATTTGTGGCGACGATGCCGGATTTCTTGCGATCTTGCCGAAATGTTGCGACCTTGCCGGAATGGTGGCGACCTTGCAGGATCTATGGCGACCTCGCCGGAATTATGGCGACCTCGCCGGATTTATGGCGACCTTGCCGGAAATATGGCGACCCTGCCGGATTTATGGCGACCTTGCCGGAAATGTGGCGACCTTGCCAGAAATGTGGCGACCCTGCTGGATTTGTGGCGACCTTGCCGGATTTATGGCGACCTTGCCGGAAATGTGGCGACCTTGCCGGATTTGTGGCGACCTTGCCGGATTTATGGCGGTCTTGCTCGGAATGTGGCGACCTTGCCGGATTTATGGCGATATTCCCGGATTAATGGCGACCTTGCAGGAAATGTGACGACCTTGCCGGATTTGTGGCGACCTTGCCGGATTTATGGCGACCTTATGGGATTTGTGGCGACCTTGCCGGATTTATGGCGACCTTGCCGGAAATGTGGCGACCTTGCCGGACTTGTGGCGACCTTGCCGGATTCATGGCGACCTTGCCGGAAATGTGGCGACCTTGCCGGATTTGTGGCGACCTTGCCGGATTTATGGCGACCTTGCCGGATTTATGGCGACTTTGCCGGAAATGTGGCGACCATGCCGGAAATGTGGCGATCCTGCTGGATTTATGGCGACCTTGCCGGATTTATGGCGACCTTGCCGGAAATGTGGCGACCTTGCCGGATTTGTGGCGACCTTGCCGGATTTATGGCGGTCTTGCTCGGAATGTGGCGACCTTGCCGGATATATGGCGACATTCCCTGATTAATGGCGACCTTGCCGGAAATGTGACGACCTTGCCGGATTTGTGGCGACCTTGCCGGATTTATGGCGACCTTGCCTGAAATGTGGCGACGTAGACGGATTTGTGGCGACCTTGCCGGATTTATGGCGACCTTGCCGGGGATGTGGCGACCTTGCCAGATTTATGGCGTCCTAGCCGGATTTATGGCGATCGTGCCGGAAATACGGCGACCTTGCCGGAGTTATGGCAACTTTGCAGATTTATGGCGACCTTGCCGGATTTATGGCGACGTTGCCGGATATATGGCGACCTCGCCGGAATTATGGCGACTTTGCCGGATTTATGGCGATTCGCCGGAAATATGGCGACCTCGCCGGATTTATGGCGACCTTGCCGGAAATATGGCGACATTCCCGGATTAATGGCGACATTGCCGGAAATGTGGCGACCTTGCCGGATTTATGGCGACATTCCCGGATTAATGGCGACCTTGCCGGGGACGTGACGACCTTGCCGGATTTGTGGCGATCTTGCCGGATTTATGGCGACCTTGCCGGAATTGTGGCGACCTTGCCTTATTTGTGGCGACCTTGCCGGATTTATGGCGACGTTGCCGCAAATGTGGCGACGTTGCCGGATTTGTGGCGACGTTGCTGGATTTATGGCGACCTTGTGGGATTTGTGGTGACCTTGCCGGATTTATGGCGACCTTGCCGGAAATGTGGCGACCTTGCCGGATTCATGGCGACCTTGCCGTAAATGTGGAGACCTTGCCGGATTTGTGGCGACGATGCCGGATTTCTGGCGACCTTGCCGCAAATGTGGCGATCTTGCCGGATTTGTGGCGACCTTGCCGGATTTATGGCGACCTTGTGGGATTTGTGGCGACCTTGCCGGGTTTATGGCGACATTGCCGGACTTGTGGCGACCTTGCCGGATTCATGGCGACCTTGCCGGAAATGTGGCGACCTTGCCGGATTTATGGCGACGATGCCGGATTTCTGGCGACCTTGCCGAAATATTGCGACCTTGCCGGATTTGTGGCGGCCTTGCCGGATCTATGGCGACCTTGCCGGAAATGTGGCGACCTTGCCGGATTTGACGCGACCTAGCCGGCAATATGGCCACCTTTTGCCGGATTCATGGCGACCCTGCTGGATTTGTGGCGACCTTGCCGGATTTATGGCGACCTTGCCGGAAATGTGGCGACCTTGCCGGATTTGTGGCGACCTTGCCGGATTTATGGCGGTCTTGCTCGGAATGTGGCGACCTTGCCGGATTTATGGCGACATTCTCGGATTAATGGTGACCTTGCCGGAAATAACCATATAACCATATAACCATAACAGCACGGAAACAGGCCATCTCGGCCCTTCAAGTCCGTGCCGAACATTTAATTTTTTTTTTTTTTTTTTTAAATTAAAAATAAAATACTTCCCCCCTAGTCCCATCTACCTGCACTCAGACCATAACCCTCCATTCCTTTCCCGTCCATATACCCATCCAATCTATTTTTAAAGGATAACATCGAACCTGCCTCCACCACTTCCACTGGAAGCTCATTCCACACAGCTACCACTCTCTGAGTAAAGAAGGTCCCACTAATGTTCCCCCTAAACTTCTGTCCCTTAATTCTCAAGTCATGTCCTCTTGTTTAAATCTTCCCTACTTTCAATGGGAAAAGCTTATCCACGTCCACTCTCTCTAACCCGCTCATAATTTTAAAGACCTCTATCAAGTCCCCTCTTAACCTTCTGCGCTCCAAAGAATAAAGACCTAACTTGTTCAACCTTTCTCTGTAACTTAGTTGCTGAAACCCAGGCAACATTCTAGTAAATCTCCTCTGTACTCTCTCTATTTTGTTGACATCCTTCCTATAATTAGGCGACCAAAATTGTACTCCATACTCCAGAATTGGCCTCACCAATGCCTTGTGCAATTTTAACATTACATCCCAACTTCTATATTCAATGCTCTGATTTATAAAGCCCAGCACACCAAAAGCTTTCTTTACCACCTTATCTACATGAGATTCCACCTTCAGGGAACTATGCACAGTTATTCCTAGATCCCTCTGTTCAACTGCATTCCTCAATTCGCTACCATTTACCGTGTACGTCCTATTTTGATTTGTCCTGCCGAGATGTAGCACCTCACATTTGTCAGCATTAAACTCCATCTGCCCATCTTTCAGCCCACTCTTCCAAATGGCCTAAATCTCTCTGTAGACTTTGAAAATCTACTTCATTATCCACAAGACCACCTATCTTAGTATCATCTGCATACTTACTAATCCAATTTTCCACACCTTCATCCAGATCATTGATGTACATGACAAACAACAGTGGACCCAACACAGACCCCTGAGGCACCCCACTAGTCACCGGCCTCCAACCTGACAAACAGCCATCCACCATTACTCTCTGGCATCTCCCATTCAGCGGCGACATTCCCGGATTAATGGCGACCTTGCCGGAAATGTGGCGACCTTGCCGGATTTATGGCGACATTCCCGGATTAATGGCGACCTTGCCTGGGATGTGGCCACTTTGCCGGATTTGTGGCGACCTTGCCGGATTTATGGCGACCTTGCCGGAATTGTGGCGACCTTGCCTTATTTATGACGACCTTGCCGGAAATATGGCGACTTAGCCGGATTTGTGGCGACTTTGACGGATTTGAGGCGACCTTGCCGGAAATATGGCGACCTCGCCGGATTTATGGCGACCTTGCCGGAATTGTGGCGACCTTGCCGGAAATATGGCTATCTCGCCGGATTTGTGGCGACCTCGCCGGAATTATGGCGACCTTGCCGGATTTATGGCGACCTTTCCGGAAATATGGCGACCTCTTATGATTTATGGCGACCTTGCCGGATTTATGGCGACGTTGCCGGGAATATGGCGACCTCACCGGATTTATGCCGACCTCGCCGGATTTATGTCGACCTTGCCGGATTTATGGCGACCTCGCCGGATGTATGGCGACCTTGCCGGACTTATGGCGACCTTGCCGGAATTATGGCGACCTTGCCGGAAATATGGCGACTTCGCCGGATTTATGGCGAGCTTGCCTGGATTTATGGCGACCTTTCCGGGAATATGGCGACCTCGCATGATTTATGGCGACCTTGCCGGATTTATCGCGACCTTGCCGGAAAATGGCGACCTCGCCGGATTTGTGGCGACCATGCCGGATTTATGGCGCCCTTGCCGGAAATATGGCGACCCCGCCGGATTTATGGCGACCTTGCCGGATTTATGGCGACCCTGCCGGAAATATGGTGACCTCGCCGGATTTATGGCGACCTTGCCGGATTTATGGCGACCTTGCCGGATATATGACGTCCTTCCCGGATTTGTGGCGACCTTGCCAGAAATATGGCGACCTCGCCGGATTTGTGGCGAGCTTGCCGGATTTATGGCGAACTTGCCGGATTTGTGGCGAACTTGCCGGAAATATGGGGACCTCGCCCGATTTCTGGCGACCTTGCCGGATTTCTGGCGACCACGCCGGAAATATGACGAAATCGCCGGCTTTATGTCGACCTCGCCGGATTTGTGGCGACCTCGCGGGATTTATGGCGACCTTGCCGGATTTATGACGACCTTGCCGGAAATATGGCGACCTCGTCGGATTTATGCCGACTTTGCCGGATTTGAGGCCACCTTGCCGGAAATATGGCGACCTCGCCGGAAATATGGCGACCTCGCGGGATTTATGGCGATCTTGCCGGATTTATGGCGAACTTGCCGGATAGATAGCGACCTTGCCGGATTGATGGCGGCCTTGCCGGATTTATGGCGACCATGCGGGAAAGATGGTGACCACGACGGATTTATGGCGACCTTGCCGGATTTACGGCGAACTTGCCGGAAAGATGGCGACCTCTCCCGATTTATGGCAACCTTGCCGGAATTATGGCGACCTCGCCGGATTTATGGCGACCTTGCCGGATTATGGCGACCTTGCCGGAAATATGGCGACCTCGCCGGATTTATGGCGCCCTCGCCGCAAATATGGCGATCTCGCCGGATTTATGGCGACCTCGCCGGATTTATGGCGACCTTTCCGGAAATATGGGGACCTCGCCGGATTTATGGCGACCTTGCCGGATTTATGGCGACCTTGCCGGAATTATGGTGACCTCGCCGGATTTATGGCGACCTTGCCGGATTTATGGCGACCTTGCCGGAAATTAGGCGCCCTCGCCGGATTTCTGGCGACCTTGCCGGATTTATGGCGACCTTGCCGGAAATATGGCGACCTCGCCGGATTTGTGGCGATCTTGCTGGATTTATGGCGACCTTGCCGGAAGTATGGCGACCTCGCCGGATTTGTGGCGACCTTGCCGGAATATGGCGACATTGCCGGATTTGTGGCGACCTTGCCGGATTTATGGCGAACTTGTCGGATTTGTGGCGAACTTGCCGGAAATATGGGACCTCGCCGGATTTCTGGCGACCTCGCCGGAAATATGGCGAAATCGCCGGCTTTATGTCGACCTCGCCGGATTTGTGGCGACCTTGCTGGATTATGACGACCTTGCCGGAAATATGGCGACTTCGCCGGATTTGTGGCGACTTTGCCGGATTGAGGCGACCTTGCCGGAAATATGGCGACCTCGCCGGATTTGTGGCGACCTTGCCGGATTTATGGCGACCTCGCCGGATTTATGCGACCTCGCCGGATTTATGGCGACCTTGCCAGAAATATGGAGACCTCGCCGGATTTAGCGACCTTGCCGGATTTATGGCGACCTTGCCGGAAATATGGCGACCTCGCCGGATTTATGGCGACCTTGCCGGATTTATGGCGAACTTGCCGGAGAGATAGCGACCTTGCCGGATTGATGGCGACCTTGCCGGATTTATGGCGACCATGCGGGAAAGATGGCGACCACGACGGATTTCTGGCGACCTTGCCGGATTTACGGCGAACTTGCCGGAAAGATGGCGACCTCTCCGGATTTATGGCAACCTTGCCGGAATTATGGCGATCTCGCCGGATTTATGGCGACCTTGCCGGATTTATGGCGACCTTGCCGGAAATATGGAGACCTCGCCGGATTTATGGCTCCCTCGCCGGGAATATGGCGATCTCGCCGGATTTATGGCGACCTCGCCGGATTTATGGCGACCTTTCCGGAAATATGGGGACCTCGCCGGATTTATGGCGACCTTGCCGGAAATATGGCGACCTCGCCGGATTTATGGCGCCCTCGCCGCAAATATGGCGATCTCGCCGGATTTATGGCGACCTCGCCGGATTTATGGCGACCTTTCCGGAAATATGGGGACCTCGCCGGATTTATGGCGACCTTGCCGGATTTATGGCGACCTTGCCGGAATTATGGTGACCTCGCCGGATTTATGGCGACCTTGCCGGATTTATGGCGACCTTGCCGGAAATTAGGCGCCCTCGCCGGATTTCTGGCGACCTTGCCGGATTTATGGCGACCTTGCCGGAAATATGGCGACATTGCCGGATTTGTGGCGACCTTGCCGGATTTATGGCGAACTTGTCGGATTTGTGGCGAACTTGCCGGAAATATGGGGACCTCGCCGGATTTCTGGCGACCTCGCCGGAAATATGGCGAAATCGCCGGCTTTATGTCGACCTCGCCGGATTTGTGGCGACCTTGCCGGATTTATGACGACCTTGCCGGAAATATGGCGACTTCGCCGGATTTGTGGCGACTTTGCCGGATTTGAGGCGACCTTGCCGGAAATATGGCGACCTCGCCGGATTTGTGGCGACCTTGCCGGATTTATGGCGACCTCGCCGGATTTATGCGACCTCGCCGGATTTATGGCGACCTTGCCAGAAATATGGAGACCTCGCCGGATTTAGCGACCTTGCCGGATTTATGGCGACCTTGCCGGAAATATGGCGACCTCGCCGGATTTATGGCGACCTTGCCGGATTTATGGCGAACTTGCCGGAGAGATAGCGACCTTGCCGGATTGATGGCGACCTTGCCGGATTTATGGCGACCATGCGGGAAAGATGGCGACCACGACGGATTTATGGCGACCTTGCCGGATTTACGGCGAACTTGCCGGAAAGATGGCGACCTCTCCGGATTTATGGCAACCTTGCCGGAATTATGGCGATCTCGCCGGATTTATGGCGACCTTGCCGGATTTATGGCGACCTTGCCGGAAATATGGAGACCTCGCCGGATTTATGGCTCCCTCGCCGGGAATATGGCGATCTCGCCGGATTTATGGCGACCTCGCCGGATTTATGGCGACCTTTCCGGAAATATGGGGACCTCGCCGGATTTATGGCGACCTTGCCGGATTTTATGGCGACCTTGCCGGAAATTAGGCGCCCTCGCCGGATTTCTGGCGATCTTGCTGGATTTATGGCGACCTTGCCGGAAGTATGGCGACCTTGCCGGATGTGTGGCGACCTTGCCGGATTTATGGCGACCTTGCCGGAAATATGGCGACATTGCCGGATTTGTGGCGACCTTGCCGGATTTATGGCGAACTTGTCGGATTTGTGGCGAACTTGCCGGAAATATGGGGACCTCGCCGGATTTCTGGCGACCTCGCCGGAAATATGGCGAAATCGTCGGCTTTATGTCGACCT
Organism: Malacoraja senta; assembly: GCA_038087875.1. Taxonomy (NCBI): domain Eukaryota; kingdom Metazoa; phylum Chordata; class Chondrichthyes; order Rajiformes; family Rajidae; genus Malacoraja; species Malacoraja senta. The sequence continues at coordinate 8,683 of JAXLNO010000804.1, read as the reverse complement.
CGCCGGATTTGTGGCGACCTTGCCGGATTTATGACGACCTTGCCGGAAATATGGCGACTTCGCCGGATTTGTGGCGACTTTGCCGGATTTGAGGCGACCTTGCCGTAAATATGGCGACCTCGCCGGATTTGTGGCGACCTTGCCGGATTTATGTCGACCTCGCCGGATTTATGCGACCTCGCCGGATTTATGGCGACCTTGCCAGAAATATGGAGACCTCGCCCGTATTTAGCGACCTTGCCGGATTTATGGCGACCTTGCCGGAAATATGGCGACCTCGCCGGATTTATGGCGACCTTGCCGGATTTATGGCGAACTTGCCGGAGAGGATAGCGACCTTGCCGGATTGATGGCGACCTTGCCGGATTTATGGCGACCATGCGGGAAAGATGGCGACCACGACGGATTTATGGCGACCTTGCCGGATTTACGGCGAACTTGCCGGAAAGATGGCGACCTCTCCCGGATTTATGGCAACCTTGCCGGAATTATGGCGACCTCGCCGGATTTATGGCGACCTTGCCGGATTTATGGCGACCTTGCCGGAAATATGGCGACCTCGCCGGATTTATGGCGCCTTCGCCGGAAATATGGCGATCTCGCCGGATTTATGGCGACCTCGCCGGATTTATGGCGAACTTGCCGGAAAGATGGCGACCTCTCCGGATTTATGGCAACCTTGCCGGAATTATGGCGACCTCGCCGGATTTATGGCGACCTTGCCGGATTTATGGCGACCTTGCCGGAAATATGGCGACCTCGCCGGATTTATGGCGCCTTCGCCGGAAATATGGCGATCTCGCCGGATTTATGGCGACCTCGCCGGATTTATGGCGACCTTTCCGGAAATATGGGGACCTCGCCGGATTTATGGCGACCTTGCCGGATTTATGGCGACCTTGCCGGAAATATGGTGACCTCGCCGGATTTATGGCGACCTTGCCGGATTTATGGCGACCTTGCCGGAAATTAGGCGCCCTCGCCGGATTTCTGGCGACCTTGCCGGATTTATGGCGACCTTGCCGGAAATATGGCGACCTCGCCGGATTTGTGGCGATCTTGCTGGATTTATGGCGACCTTGCGTGAAATATGGCGACCTCGCCGGATATGTGGCGACCTTGCCGGATTTATGGCGACCTTGCCGGAAGTATGGCGACCTTGCCGGATGTGTGGCGACCTTGCCGGATTTATGGCGACCTTGCCGGAAATATGGCGACATTGCCGGATTTGTGGCGACCTTGCTAGATTTATGGCGAACTTGTCGGATTTGTGGCGAACTTGCCGGAAATATGGCGACCTCGGCGGATTTTATGGCGCCCTCGCCGGAAATATGGCGATCTCGCCGGATTTCTGGCGACCTCGACGGATTTTTGGCGACCTTTCCGGAAATCTGGGGACCTCGCCGGATTTATGGCGACCTTGCCGGATTTATGGCGACCTTGCCGGAAATATGGTGACCTCGCCGGATTTATGGCGACCTTGCCGGATTTATGGCGACCTTGCCGGAAATTAGGCGCCCTCACCGGATTTCTGGCGACCTTGCCGGATTTATGGCGACCTTGCCGGAAATATGGCGACCTCGCCGGATTTGTGGCGATCTTGCTGGATTTATGGCGACCTTGCGTGAAATATGGCGACCTCGCCGGATTTCTGGTGAACTTGCCGGATTTATGGCGACCTTGCCGGAAATAGGACTACCTCGCCGGATTTGTGGCGACCTTGCTGGATTTATGGCGACCTTGCCGGATTTATGGCGCCCTTGCCGGAAATATAGCGACCTCGCCGGATTTGTGGCGATCTTGCTGGATTTATGGCGACCTTGCCGGAAGTATGGCGACCTTGCCGGATGTGTGGCGACCTTGCCGGATTATGGCGACCTTGCCGGAATATGGCGACATTGCCGGATTTGTGGCGACCTTGCCGGATTTATGGCGAACTTGTCGGATTTGTGGCGAACTTGCCGGAAATATGGGGACCTCGCCGGATTTCTGGCGACCTCGCCGGAAATATGGCGAAATCGCCGGCTTTATGTCGACCTCGCCGGATTTCTGGCGACCTTGCCGGATTTATGACGACCTTGCCGGAAATATGGCGACTTCGCCGGATTTGTGGCGACTTTCCCGGATTTGAGGCGACCTTGCCGGAAATATGGCCACCTCGCCGGATTTATGGCGACCTTGCCTGATTTATGGCGAACTTGCCGGAGAGATAGCGACCTTGCCGGATTGATGGCGACCTTGCCGGATTTATGGCGACCATGCGGGAAAGATGGCGACCACGACGGATTTATGGCGACCTTGCCGGATTTAAGGCGAACTTGCCGGAAAGATGGCGACCTCTCCGGATTTATGGCAACCTTGCCGGAATTATGGCGACCTCGCCGGATTTGTGGCGACCTTGCCGGATTTATGACGACCTTGCCGGAAATATGGCGACTTCGCCGGATTTGTGGCGACTTTTGCCGGATTTGAGGCGACCTTGCCGTAAATATGGCGACCTCGCCGGATTTGTGGCGACCTTGCCGGATTTATGTCGACCTCGCCGGATTTATGCGACCTCGCCGGATTTATGGCGACCTTGCCAGAAATATGGAGACCTCGCCCGTATTTAGCGACCTTGCCGGATTTATGGCGACCTTGCCGGAAATATGGCGACCTCGCCGGATTTATGGCGACCTTGCCGGATTTATGGCGAACTTGCCGGAGAGATAGCGACCTTGCCGGATTGATGGCGACCTTGCCGGATTTATGGCGACCATGCGGGAAAGATGGCGACCACGACGGATTTATGGCGACCTTGCCGGATTTACGGCGAACTTGCCGGAAAGATGGCGACCTCTCCGGATTTATGGCAACCTTGCCGGAATTATGGCGACCTCGCCGGATTTATGGCGACCTTGCCGGATTTATGGCGACCTTGCCGGAAATATGGCGACCTCGCCGGATTTATGGCGCCTTCGCCGGAAATATGGCGATCTCGCCGGATTTATGGCGACCTCGCCGGATTTATGGCGAACTTGCCGGAAAGATGGCGACTCTCCGGATTTATGGCAACCTTGCCGGAATTATGGCGACCTCGCCGGATTTATGGCGACCTTGCCGGATTTATGGCGACCTTGCCGGAAATATGGCGACCTCGCCGGATTTATGGCGCCTTCGCCGGAAATATGGCGATCTCGCCGGATTTATGGCGACCTCGCCGGATTTATGGCGACCTTTCCGGAAATATGGGGACCTCGCCGGATTTATGGCGACCTTGCCGGATTTATGGCGACCTTGCCGGAAATATGGTGACCTCGCCGGATTATGGCGACCTTGCCGGATTTATGGCGACCTTGCCGGAAATTAGGCGCCCTCGCCGGATTTCTGGCGACCTTGCCGGATTTATGGCGACCTTGCCGGAAATATGGCGACCTCGCCGGATTTGTGGCGATCTTGCTGGATTTATGGCGACCTTGCGTGAAATATGGCGACCTCGCCGGATATGTGGCGACCTTGCCGGATTTATGGCGACCTTGCCGGAAGTATGGCGACCTTGCCGGATGTGTGGCGACCTTGCCGGATTTATGGCGACCTTGCCGGAAATATGGCGACATTGCCGGATTTGTGGCGACCTTGCTAGATTTATGGCGAACTTGTCGGATTTGTGGCGAACTTGCCGGAAATATGGCGACCTCGGCGGATTTATGGCGCCCTCGCCGGAAATATGGCGATCTCGCCGGATTTCTGGCGACCTCGACGGATTTTTGGCGACCTTTCCGGAAATCTGGGGACCTCGCCGGATTTATGGCGACCTTGCCGGATTTATGGCGACCTTGCCGGAAATATGGTGACCTCGCCGGATTTATGGCGACCTTGCCGGATTTATGGCGACCTTGCCGGAAATTAGGCGCCCTCACCGGATTTCTGGCGACCTTGCCGGATTTATGGCGACCTTGCCGGAAATATGGCGACCTCGCCGGATTTGTGGCGATCTTGCTGGATTTATGGCGACCTTGCGTGAAATATGGCGACCTCGCCGGATTTCTGGTGAACTTGCCGGATTTATGGCGACCTTGCCGGAAATAGGACTACCTCGCCGGATTTGTGGCGACCTTGCTGGATTTATGGCGACCTTGCCGGATTTATGGCGCCCTTGCCGGAAATATAGCGACCTCGCCGGATTTGTGGCGATCTTGCTGGATTTATGGCGACCTTGCCGGAAGTATGGCGACCTTGCCGGATGTGTGGCGGACCTTGCCGGATTTATGGCGACCTTGCCGGAAATATGGCGACATTGCCGGATTTGTGGCGACCTTGCCGGATTTATGGCGAACTTGTCGGATTGTGGCGAACTTGCCGGAAATATGGGGACCTCGCCGGATTTCTGGCGACCTCGCCGGAAATATGGCGAAATCGCCGGCTTTATGTCGACCTCGCCGGATTTCTGGCGACCTTGCCGGATTTATGACGACCTTGCCGGAAATATGGCGACTTCGCCGGATTTGTGGCGACTTTCCCGGATTTGAGGCGACCTTGCCGGAAATATGGCCACCTCGCCGGATTTATGGCGACCTTGCCTGATTTATGGCGAACTTGCCGGAGAGATAGCGACCTTGCCGGATTGATGGCGACCTTGCCGGATTTATGGCGACCATGCGGGAAAGATGGCGACCACGACGGATTTATGGCGACCTTGCCGGATTTAAGGCGAACTTGCCGGAAAGATGGCGACCTCTCCGGATTTATGGCAACCTTGCCGGAATTATGGCGACCTCGCCGGATTTATGGCGACCTTGCCGGATTTATGGCGACCTTGCCGGAAATATGGCGACATTGCCGGATTTGTGGCGACCTTGCCAGATGTATGGCGAACTTGTCGGATTTGTGGCGAACTTGCCGGAAATATGGGGACCTCGCCGGATTTCTGGCGACCTTGCCGGATTTATGGCGACCTTGCCGGATTTATGTCGACCTTGCCGGGAATATGGCGACATCGCTGAATTTGTGGCGACCTTGCCGGATTTATGGCTACCTCACCGGCTTTATGGCGACCTTGCCGGATTTATGGCGTCCTCGCCGGAAATATGGCGACCTGGCCGGATTTATGCCGACCTTGCCGGGTTTATGGCGTCCTCGCCGGAAATATGGCGACCTCGCCGGATTTATGGCGACCTTGCCGGATTTATTTCGACCTTGCCGGAAATATGGCGCCCTCGTCGGATTTATGCCGACCTTGCCGGAATTATGGCGACCTCGCCGGAAATATGGCGACCTCGCCGGATTTATGGCGACCGTGCCGGATTTTTGGCGAACTTGCCTGAGAGATAGCGACCTCGCCGGATTTATGGCGACCTCGCCGGATATAGCGACCTTGCCGGATTTATGGGGACCTTGCCGGATTTATGGCGACCTTGCCGGAAATATGGCGACCTCGCCGGATTTATGGCGACCTTGCCGGATTTATGGCGAACTTGCCGGAAAGATAGCGACCTCGCCGGATTGATGGCGACCTTGCCGGATTTATGGCGACTTTGCCTGAAAGATGGCGACCACGACGGATTTATGGCGACCTTGCCGGATTTACGGCGAACTTGCCGGAAAGAAGGCGACCTCGCCGGATTTATGGCGACTTGCCGGATTTATGGCGACCTTGCCGGAAATATGGTGACCTCGCCGGATTTATGGCGACCTTGCCGGATTATGGCGACCTTGCCGGAAATTAGGCGACCTCGCCGGATTTCTGGCGACCTTGCCGGATTTATGGCGACCTTGCCGGAAATATGGCGACCTCGCCGAGATTATAGCGACCTTGCCGGATTTATGGCGACCCTGCCGGAAATATGGCGACCTCGCCGGATTTGTGGCGATCTTGCTGGATTTATGGCGACCTTGCGTGAAATATGGTGACCTCGCCGGATTTGTGGTGAACTTGCCGGATTTATGGCGACCTTGCCGGAAATATGACTACTTCGCCGGATTTGTGGCGACTTGCTGAATTTATGGCGACCTTGCCGGAAGTATGGCGACCTTGCCGGATGTATGGCGACCTTGCCGGATTTATGGCGACCTTGCCGGAAATATGGCGAGCTTGCCCGATTTGTGGCGACCTTGCCGGATTTATGGCGAACTTGTCGGATTTGTGGCGAGCTTGCCGGAAATATGGGGACCTCGCCGGATTTCTGGCGACCTTGCCGGATTTCTGGCGACCTCGCCGGAAATATGGCGAAATCGGCGGCTTTATGTCGACCTCGCCGGATTTGTGGCGACCTTGCCGGATTTTGTACGACCTTGCCGGAAATATGGCGACTTCGCCGGATTTGTGGCGACTTTGCCGGATTTGGGGCGACCTTGCCGGAAATATGGCGACCTCGCCGGATTTGTGGCGACCTTGCCGGATTTATGGCAACCTCGCCGGATTTATGCGACCTCGCCGGATTTATGGCGACCTTGCCAGAAATATGGAGACCTCGCCGGATTTAGCGACCTTGCCGGATTTATGGCGACCTTGCCGGATTTATGGAGACTTTGCCGGAAATATGGCGACCTCGCCGGATTTATGCGACCTTGCCGGATTTATGGCGAACTTGCCGGAGAGATAGCGACCTCGACGGATTTATGGCGACCTTGCCGGATTTACGGCGAACGCCGGAAAGATGGCGACCTCTCGGATTTATGGCAACCTTGCCGGAATTATGGGGACCTCGCCGGATTTATGGCGACCGTGCCGGATTTTTGGCGAACTTGCCTGAGAGATAGCGACCTCGCCGGATTTATGGCGACCACGCCGGATATAGCGACCTTGCCGGATTTATGGGGACCTTGCCGGATTTATGGCGACCTTGCCGGAAATATGGCGACCTCGCCGGATTTATGGCGACCTTTGCCGGATTTATGGCGAACTTGCCGGAAAGATAGCGACCTCGCCGGATTGATGGCGACCTTGCGGATTTATGGCGACTTTGCCTGAAAGATGGCGACCACGACGGATTTATGGCGACCTTGCCGGATTTACGGCGAACTTGCCGGAAAGATGGCGACCTCGCCGGATTTATGGCGACCTTGCCGGATTTATGGCGACCTTGCCGGAAATATGGCGACCTCGCCGGATTTATGGCGACCTTGCCGGATTTATGGCGAACTTGCCGGAAAGATAGCGACCTCGCCGGATTGATGGCGACCTTGCCGGATTTATGGCGACTTTGCCTGAAAGATGGCGACCACGACGGATTTATGGCGACCTTGCCGGATTTACGGCGAACTTGCCGGAAGATGGCGACCTCGCCGGATTTATGGCGACCTTGCCGGATTTATGGCGACCTTTCCGGAAATATGGTGACCTCGCCGGATTTATGGCGACCTTGCCGGATTTATGGCGACCTTGCCGGAAATTAGGCGACCTCGCCGGATTTCTGGCGACCTTGCCGGATTTATGGCGACCTTGCCGGAAATATGGCAACCTCGCCGAGATTATAGCGACCTTGCCGGATTTATGGCGACCCTGCCGGAAATATGGCGACCTCGCCGGATTTGTGACGATCTTGCTGGATTTATGGCGACCTTGCGTGAATATGGTGACCTCGCCGGATTTGTGGTGAACTTACCGGATTTATGGCGACCTTGCCGGAAATATGACTACTTCGCCGGATTTGTGGCGACCTTGCTGGATTTATGGCGACCTTGCCGGAAGTTTGGCGACCTTGCCGGATGTATGGCGACCTTGCCGGATTTATGGAGACCTTGCCGGAAATATGGCGAGCTTGCCCGATTTGTGGCGACCTTGCCGGATTTATGGCGAACTTGTCGGATTTGTGGCGAACTTGCCGGAAATATGGGGACCTCGCCGGATTTCTGGCGACCTTGCCGGATTTCTGGCGACCTCGCCGGAAATATGGCGAAATCGGCGGCTTTATGTCGACCTCGCCGGATTTGTGGCGACCTTGCCGGATTTAAGACGACCTTGCCGGAAATATGGCGACTTCGCCGGATTTGTGGCGACTTTGCCGGATTTGAGGCGACCTTGCCGGAAATATGGCGACCTCGCCGGATTTGTGGCGACCTTGCCGGATTTATGGCGACCTCGCCGGATTTATGCGACCTCGCCGGATTTATGGCGACCTTGCCAGAAATATGGAGACCTCGCCCTGATTTAGCGACCTTGCCGGATTTATGGCGACCTTGCCGGATTTATGGCGACCTTGCTGGAAATATGGCGACCACGCCGGATTTATGGCGACGTTGCCGGATTTATGGCGAACTTGCCGGAGAGATAGCGACCTTGCCGGATTGATGGCGACCTTGCCGGATTTATGGCGACCATGCGGGAAAGATGGCGACCACGACGGATTTATGGCGACCTTGACGGATTTACGGCGAACTTGCCGGAAATATGGCGACCTCACCGGATTTATGGCGCCCTCGCCGGAAATATGGCGATCTCGCCGGATTTATGGCGACCTCGCCGGATTTATGGCGACCTTTCCGGAAATATGCGGACCTCGCCGGATTTATTGCGACCTTGCCGTATTTATCGCGACCTTGCCGGAAATCTGGTGACCTCGCCGGATTTATGGCGACCTTGTCGGATTTATGGCGACCTTGCCGGAAATTAGTCGCCCTCGCCGGATTTCTGGCGACCTTGCCGGATTTATGGCGACCTTGCCGGAAATATGGCGACCTCGCCGGATTTGTGGCGATCTTGCTG
>JAXLNO010000803.1:22500-31370 GCA_038087875.1 Malacoraja senta | reverse complement strand
CTCACCCCCCCCTTCACTCTCCCCCCTTCTCTCTCACCCCCCTTCTCTCTCCCCCCCGCTTCTCTCTCTCCCCCCCTTCTCTCTCGCCCCCCCTACTCTCTCCCCCCCTTCTCTCTCTCCCCCCTTCTCTCTCTCCCCCCTTCTCTCCCTAGCCCCCCCTTCTCTCTCTCTCGCCCCTCCCTCTCACTCTCTCCCCCCCCTCTCTCTCCCCAACAATCTCGAGCCTGGTGTTGATCTGTGTTGTGTGCGGACCCCACCACAGGTCTGTTGGGGCTAGAGGGGGGAGAGGTGGGGAGGGGAAGTGGGTGGGGGGAGGGGTGAAACTGCAGGTACCTGACAACACCACACCCGTGTGACCAGGTGCAGCTCCTTAAAGCCCACGTTAGGGAACGAGGAGCAGCTGGTTGACCTCAGGACCATCCTGGAGACAGAACATCTTGGACAGGACGTGGAGAGTGGTCGTCACGTGGATGCCCAGCACGAGAGAAGGTGGTTCCTCGAGGTAGGGAATGAGACGGTGCTGTGAGACTCAAGAATGGAGGGTGATGAGGGGAAGTATAGGGAACAGAATAGGCAGCGAGGAAGGCAGAACTGCAGGTGCTGCTTAAATCGGATACAGACACAAAAAGCTGGAGTAACTCAGTGGGTCAGGCAGCATTTCTCTGCCACAGAAGGTAGTTGAGGCCAGTTCATTGGCTATATTTAAGAGTGAGTTAGATGTGGCCCTTGTGGCTAAAGGGATCAGGGGCTATGGAGAGAAGGCAGGTACAGGATACTGAGTTGGATGCTCAGCCATGAACATATTGAATGGCGGTGCTGGCTCGAAGGGCCGAATGGCCTCTACTCCTGCACCTGTTTTCTATGTTTCTATGTTTGTGGAGTAAAGCTGGAGTAACTCAGTGGATCAGGCAGCATTTCTGGAGTGAACGACCAGGTGATATTTTGGGCAGAGACCCTTCTGAGGAAGGAACATTGTCCCACATTCCCCTCTTTCCCAGGTGAGGTCGGCAGCCGGCGGCCATCTTGGTGAGGGCAGGTGAGGTCGGCAGACGGTGGCCATCTTGGTGAGGGTGTTGGCGGCGGCCATCTTGGTGAGGACAGGTGAGGTCGGCGGTTGGCGGTTGGAGCTTTGGGCGGGAACAAGATGAAGATGAAACCGGCGCCGAGACCCCGGACCCTGGTCACAGAAAGATGGTGAGAGAGAGGTGGAGAGAGATCAAATAGAACAGGTTGTCCAACAACTTTAGGCTGTGCACGCCACACGACAGAAGAAGAAGAAGAGAGAGAGAGAGAGGCTGCAAAAGTGGTTTTGGGTGGTTTCGGATGGGTGAGGGTGGTTTCCGGTGGGTGAGGGTGGTTTCAGGTGGGGGTGGGTGGGTGAGGGGTGGTTTCCGGTGGTTTCGGGTGGGGGTGGGTGGGTGAGGGTGGTTTCGGTTGGGGGTGGGTGGGTGAGGGTGGTTTTGGGTGGGTGGTTTTGGGTGGGTGTGGGTGCGTGAGTGTGGTTTTGGGTGGGTGTGGATGGTTTTCGGTGGGTGAGGGTGGTTTTGGGTGAGGGTGGGTGAGGATGGTTTCAGGTGGGTGTGGGTGGGTGTGTGTGGTTTCGGGTGGTTTTGGGTGGGTGGGTGTGGGTTGTTTTGGGTGGGTGAGCGTTGTTTTGGGTGGTTTTGGGTGTGGGTGGTTTCAGGTGGGTGTGGGTGGTTTCGGGTGGGTGTGGGTGGGTGAGGGTGGTTTCTCGTGGTTTTGGGTGGGTGGGTGTAGGTTGTTTTGGGTGGGTGGGTGTGGGTTGTTTTGGGTGGGTGGGGGTGTTTTGGGTGGTTTTGGGTGTGGGTGGTTTCAGGTGGTGTGGGTGGTTTCGGGTGAGTGCGGGTGGGTGAGGGTGGTTTCGGGTGGGTGTGGGTGGATTCGGGTGGGTGTGGGTGAGGGTGTTTTTGGTTGGGTGAGGGTGGTTTCGGGTGGGTGTGGGTGGTTCGGGTGGTTTTGGGTGGGTGAGGGTCATAGAAAGATAGACAACAGGTGCAGGAGGCCATTCGGCCCTTCGAGCCAGCACCACCATTCAATGTGATCACGGCTGATCATCTGTTCGATGATGTTGAGCTTGGCGGTGGCAAGGCCTTCAACATTGAGCTGCACTAGCGCTAAACCTCGACAGTTGGCGGCATTTAACGGTGCCGCCTGGCCTGGGGAGGCATGGCTTTTAGCGGTCTGCAGACGTGGTTAAAGACATTGGTTTCGCTTTGTGTAGGTATGTTAGTGAATTAGGTGTCAAATTGAACTTCTTTTTATGCTTTATCTGATGGGATAAATTGCAGACTTGATTTATTAAATCTCAAAATTTGGTAACATTGCTAATCTGAACACAGCCGGGACATCCTCCTTAACCAAAAATGCAACCCCCCCACTCCTTGACCCTCACCCCTGTCTATCCTGAAGCTCCTGTACCCCGGAACATTGAGCTGCCAGACCTGCCCCTCCCTGAACCAGGTACAATATACCTATCCATGCTCCAAGCTCATCTGCTTTAGCCGTTATTAAAGTACGTCCAAGTTAAAACAATGTTCCTTCCTCAGAAGGGTCTCTGCCCAAAATATCACCTGGTCGTTTACTCCAGAAATGCTGCCTGACCCGCTGAGTTACTCCAGCTTTTACTCCAGAAATGCTGCCTGACCCACTGAGTCACTCCATCTTTACTCCAGAAATGCTGCCTGACCCGCTGAGTTACTCCAGCTTTTTGTGTATGTCTCCGGTTTAAGCAGCACCTGCAGTTCTGCCTTCCTCGCTGCCTATTCTGTCCCATATACATCCCCTCATCACCCTCAATTCTTGAGTCTCACAGCACCGTCTCATTCCCTACCTCGAGGAACCACCTTCTCTCGTGCTGGGCATCCACGTGACGACCTCTCTCCACGTCCTGTCCAAGATGTTCTGTCTCCAGGATGGTCCTGAGGTCAACCAGCTGCTCCTCGTTCGCTAACGTGGGCTTTAAGGAGCTGCACCTGGTCACACGGGTGTGGGTGTTGTCAGGTACCTGCAGTTCCCCCCCTCCCCCTTCCCCCCTCCTGCCCCCCCACTGCCCCCCCCCCCCACTGCCCCTCCCCCCACCCCTCCCCCTCCCCACCACTCCCCATCCCCCCCACCCACTGCCCCTCCCCTCTAGCCCCCGCCCACTGCCCCTCCCCACCCCTCCCCCCTCTTCCCCCCACCCACTGCCCCTCCCCGACCCTCCCCCTCCCCCCCACACACTGCCCCTCCCCCCTCTAGCCCCTCCCACAGACATGTGGTGGGGTCCGCACACAACACAGAACATCAACACCAGGCTCGAGTTTGTTTAATAATATTAAAATCTAATAATTTATTAAAAGGAGGAAAGGGAGAGGGGACAGAGAGAGGGGGGGGGGAGAGAGAGAGAGAAGGGGGGAGAGAGGAGAGGGGGGTGAGAGGAAAGGGGGGGAGAGAGGAGGGGTCAGAGAGGAGAGAGGGGGGAGAGAGGAGAGGGGGGGAGAGAGGAGAGGGGGGGCAGAGAGAGGGGGGGAGAGGGGGGAGAGAGGAGAGGGGGAGAGATGAGGGCAGAGAGAGAGGGGATCGTGTCGGGGGCCGCCCAGAACCTCGGCTTCGGCGGCGGCAGAGCGCTAGAGCGCTATCGCGGAGCGGAGCAGGCGATGCCTTGCCAGGGTCGCCGCGCTGGAACTCCGGTGAGCTGAAGCCCGCAGGTGAAACATCGCGGAGCTGCGGGTCTGCGGGCGGCGGCGCTGAACTTTAACAACGGGAGCCTGGGATCTCTCGCCGAGATCGCCATCAGTGGAGCTCCATCCAGCGCGGCCTGTCGGCTTCGGAAGCCGCGGTCTACAGTAAGGAAGCGGCCGTTCCAGGTGTGCCAAGCCGCTGAGAGGATTCTCCCGACGCCGGAGCACCATCACCCGGCGAAGAAGGACCTGAAACATCGGGCCCCGTAGCAGCGACTGCGGAGGCCTCAATAGGCCCGACTACGGATGGACATGGGATTGGGACTGGACTTTGTGCCTTCCCTCATAATGGGAACCATTGTGGGGGGATGTTTTTTATGTTTAATGTTGTGTCTTATCTTTATCTGTGTGCTGCATGGGAAGACAAATTTCACTACACCAATTGGTGTATGTGACAAATAAACCTATAAACCAAATTGTGGCAATGGTTTTGCGGGGCTATCAGTTCCGCCTGTCCCTTACTCCCCAAGCTGGCTACCTTCCATCCATTCCCCTTACTCCCCAAGCTGGCTACCTCCCATCCATTCCCCTTACTCCCCCAAGCTGGCTGCCTCCCACTCACCTTACTCCCCAAGCTGGCTACCTCCCATTCCCCTTACACCCCAAGCTGGCTACCTCCCATTCCCCTTATTCCGCAAGCTGGCTACCTCCCATTCACCTCACTCCCCCAAGCTGGCTACCTCCCATTCCCCTTACACCCCCAAGCTGGCTACCTCCCATCCATTTCCCTTACTCCCCCAAGCTGGCTACATCCCATTCCCCTCCCCCCCCCAAGCTGGCTACCTCCTATCCGCCTTACACCCCCAAGCTGGCTACCTCCCATTCCCCTTACTCCCCCAAGCTGGCTACCTCCCATTCCCCTTACACCCCCAAGCTGGCTACCACCCATCCACCTTACTGCCCCAAGCTGGCCTGGCTCCCACCGCACTGTCACGGGTTGTGGCCGGCAGCACACACACACACCCGGGGCCGGGTGGAGCGGGGCCGCGGCTCCGGGCAGCGGACACACGGGGCCATAAACCCGGCAAAATCCCCGTCAGCTGCACCAGAGTTGGGGACAGTCTGGTTCCTCCACCCACCCAGAGTCACTGACCGAGCTGCACCGGCACCACGACCCCCCTACCAGGGTGATTCACCCCCCCTCCGACCCACAGACCGTGGTGATTTCCCCACCCCCGGACCCCCACATGGGGTGATTCACCCCCAACCCCCCGACCAACACAATGGGGTGATTCACCCGGGTGCCGGGCTGCCTGCCGCCCTGCTGCCGCCAGACACCAAACGATATTGGCAAGTGCAGGAACTATCTTTGAAGTAGCGGGGAGGTGTCCGACTGCCCTATGGCGACAAATATGCATGGAGGCGAGAATAATTTCTTAGCATTTCTGGAGATGGTTGGCATTGTCTTTCATTATTGATAGTGCAACCTTAATTCTGAAGAATTCCAAAGAGCACAGTTTTCAAAGTTCGTCCCTTAAAGAAAGCAGACAGCAACAAAATTGTTAAAGGTAAACCAAAGCAATCTTTTAATCAATTTGCCAGAGGGGAGTGGCGAGATCTACAAAGAGCACACACGTTGCTCAGTGCTTCTCGGGCTCCACTCAAAGAACAAAGGAAAGTTTGTGTAATTATACATTTTCTTATCAATAAAACACACCTAAATCTGAGTGAAAGATCGGTAGCCTAAGGGAAACAAGTGAGGCTGGACCCATATATTTGCAATGTCAGCCTTATTCTCAAATCTTGGCACAGCTTCACTACAGCTGCCCATTCCGGAAGGACAACTAACTCCACTTTGTTTTCAAATGACTTCCATCTTGGTTCCAGAATGGGCATCCGTCTGTGAACTAAACAAGCTTGTAAGACGGATGAAAGCCACTACCTTGTCCTTAGCTGGGACAGGCAGTCCCAGACACATATCTAATCTGAGGAAGGACATTCTTGCCCTAGAGGGAGTACAGAGAAGGTTCACCAGACTGATTCCTGGGATGTCAGGACTTTCATATGAGGAAAGACTGGATAGCCTCAGCTTGTACTCGCTGGAATTTAGAAGACTGAGGGGGGATCTTATAGAAACTTACAAAATTCTTAAGGGGTTGGACAGGCTAATGCAGGAAGATTGTTCCCGATGTTGGGGGAGTCCAGAACAAGGGGTCACAGTTTAAGGATAAAGGGGAAAAATCTTTTAGGACTAAGATGAGAAAAACATTTTTTACACAGAGAGTGGTGAATATCTGGAATTCTCTGCACAGAATGTAGTTGATGCCAGTTCATTGGCTATATTTAAGAGGGAGTTAGATGTGGTCCTTGTGGCTAAAGGGATCAGGTGGATATGGAGAGAAAGCAGGTACAGGATACTGAGTTGGATGATCAGCCATGATCATATTGAATGGTGGTGCAGGCTCGAAGGACCGAATAGCCTACTCCTGCACCTACTTTCTATGTTTCTATGGTGCTGTGCCAAGACAATACATCTCTATGTTAATACATTGTCAATACATTGTTTCAATGATTAGTACAAACCAAGCTAAGATTTCCATAACTTTATTCTGCTGGGGAAATTATCTTTTAAATTTGACTGCTTTCTGTTTTTCAGCAAATTTAAAAGCAACGGTGTGCCAGCAGGCTGGAGGAGCGGGCAAAGGCCTTGCCACAGAGCGGGTAGGTGAAGGGGTGCTGGCCGGTGTGGACTCGCCGGTGCTCCAGCAGGTGGTCAAGGCGGGTGAAGCCCTTTCCACAGGACGGGCAGGGAAGGGACGCTCACCGCTGTGGGTAAGCTGGTGCTGCCACAGGCTGGACATGCGGGTGAAACCCTTGCCACACTCAGCGCACACAAAGGGTCTCTCTCCGGTGTGTATCCGCTGGTGCTCCCGCATCCCCCGTGCTCTCTTGTCACAGTGGAAGCAGCTGCTCGCCGGCGTGGGTCCGCCGGTGCTGCCGCAACCCCCGCGAGCTGTCAAAGTCCTCACCGCAGTACGGGCAGTCGTAGGGCTGGCCACTTTTGTGAGACAGGGCATGGGAGGCCATGGTAAAGCGCTCTCTACACACCGGGCTGGGGACGGGACAGTCGCCGGCATGCACCTGCTGGTGGGACAGCAGTCTGGTGGAGCGGTTGAAGCCCTTGCCACACTGGGCGCAGGTGTAGGGGCGTTCGCCGGTGTGGGTGCGCTGGTGCGTCAGCAGGTGACCGGACTGGGTGAAGCCCTTGCCGCACTGGGCGCAGGTGTAGCGGCGCTCGCCGGTGTGGGTGCGCTGGTGCTCCTGCAGGTGGCTGGAGCGGGTGAAGCCCTTGCCGCACTGGGTACAGGTGTAGGGGCGTTCGCCGGTGTGGTTGCGCTGGTGCTTCAGCAGGTGACTGGACTGGGTGAAGCTCTTGCCGCACTGGGTACAGGTGTAGGGGCGTTCGCCAGTGTGGGTGCGCTGGTGGCACAGCAGGTTGCTGGAGTGGGTGAAGCTCTTGCCGCAGTCGCTGCAGGTGTAGGGGCGCTCGCCGGTGTGGGTGCGCTGGTGCTCCTGCAGGTGGCTGGAGCGGGTGAAGCTCTTGCCGCACTGGGTACAGGTGTAGGGGCGCTCGCCGGTGTGGGTGCGTTGGTGCACCAGCAGGTTGGCGGACCGAGTGAAGCCTTTGCCGCACTGGGCGCAGGTGTAGGGGCGCTCGCCAGTGTGGGAGCGCTGGTGCACCAGCAGCTTGCTGGAGGAGGTTAAGCCTTGCCGCAGTCGCTGCAGGTGTAGCGTGGTACCCCGGTGTGCAGGCGCCTGTGCACCTTCAGCTCCGGCGACGACTTGAAGCTCTTGCCGCACTCCGAGCAGTCGAAGGGGCGTTCTCCCGTGTGAACCAGCCGGTGGATCTCCAGCAGGCTCGGGCGCTGACACGCCTTGCCACACACGTCGCACTCACAACGCTTCTCCTTGTTGTGCCCCCTCATGTGGTCCTCCATCGAAGCTCAGCCCCTCGAAGCTCGGCCCGCACACCGAGAAGATGGGGGGGGGGGGCCTCACCGGCACCCTGGCCGCCCTCAATGGCCGCTCACGTTCCCGTCTCTCCGTCCACAGCAACGGCTCCTAAACCCTGCTGGAGGGGAACACAGATGGTCAACAAGGTGGCAAACAGGACATTACTAGCACATATTGGGTGCATTTATGGGGGAGGAAACTGTTATATAATTCTGTAACTGTCTTTCTCCCTCTCTATCTCACTGTCTCTCTCTCTCTCTGTCTCTCCCTCTCTCTGTCTCTCTCTCTCTCTCTCTCTATCTGTCTTTTTCTCTCTATCTGTCTCTCTCACTGTCTCTCTGTCGCCTTCCCTCTCTCCGTCTCTCCGTCTCTCTCTCTCTCTGTTTCTCTCTCTCTCTGTCTCTCTCTCTGTCTCTCTCTCTCTCTCTCTCTCTATCTCTCTCTTTCCCTCCCTCTCTCTCCCTCTCTCTGCATCTGTCTCTCTCTCTGTGTCTCCTTCCCCTCTCTGTCGCTCCCTATGTGTCTCTCTGTTTCTCTCTCCGTCTCTCTGTCTCCAGCTCTTTCTCTGTCTCTCCATCTCTGTCTGTCTCTCTCCTTCTCTTTCCCTCTGTCTCTCTCTCTGTCTCTCTCTGTCTCTCTCTCTCCCTCTGTCTCTCCCTCTGTCTCCCTCTGTCTCTCTATGTCTCTCTATGTCTCCCTGTCTCTGTCTTTCCCCCCTCTCTCTGTCTCTCCCTGTCTCTCTCTGTCTCGCTCTCTGTCTCTCCCTCTCTGTCTCTCTCTGTTTCTCCCCCTTCTCTCTGTCTCTCTCTCTCTCTTTCTCCCTCTCTGTCTCACTCTCTGTCTCTCTCAATTTTCAATTTCAATTAAAAAACTTTATTGGCATGATAAAAAAAATACATTGTTATATTGCCAAAGTATAAAACATGACATACATATTTCAAATGCATAAGTATAAATACAAGTATAGTGCATGGATAGATATGTCCCTGTACATCAACTCGCAATAGGCCTATAGCCCTTTATTGATTGCTACACGTTCTTGCAGCTGTAAGCAGTACAACAGAATAGCAAGTTTAGCAATTCAATATTAATTTCTTAGTGTCAGTTAATGTCAATTAATATGTGCGTACATGGAAGCAAATAAAACAGAATCTAAAATTAAGAAACCTATCTCTC
>JAXLNO010000803.1:0-17500 GCA_038087875.1 Malacoraja senta | reverse complement strand
CAGGACGTGTGTCCAGCTGCAGCTCCTGTCAGACCGCATTGAACGATTGGAGCTGCGGTTGGATCCATACTGGAGCATCCACGATGCTGAGAAAGTCGTGAACAGTACATACAGTGAGTTGGTCACACCGCAGGTAAAAGTTAAGCGGACAGAAAGGGAATGGGTGGCCATTAGCCAGCTTAGCAGTAGGCAGGTAGTGCAGGAGTCCCCTGCTGTCATCTCCCTCATAAACAGATATACCATTTTGGATACTGTTGGGGGAGATGGCTCATCAGGGGAAGGCAGCAGCAGCCAAGTTAATGGCACCATGGGTGGCTCTGCGGCACAGGAGGGGAGGAAAAAGAGTGGAAGGGCAATAGTAATAGGGGATTCAATTATAAGGGGAATAGATAGGCGTTTCTGCGGCCGCAAACGAGACTCCAGGATGGTATGTCATTGTGGGAACCATTGTGGGGGGATGTTTTCATGTTATTGTTGAATTCTTTGGTGTTATCTTTATTTGTGTGCTGCATGGCAAGTCACATTTCACTACACCAATTGGTGTATGTGACAATAAATGTTTATCTATCTATCTATCTATGTTGCCTCCCTGGTGCAAGGGTCAGGGATGTCACTGAACGGCTGCAGAACATTCTGGAGAGGGAGGGTGAACAGCCAGCTGTTGTGGTGCACATTGGCACCAACGATATAGGTAAAAAACGAGATGAGGTCCTACAAGGTGAATTTAGGGAGCTAGGAGATAAACTTAAAATTAGGACCTCAAAGGTAATAATCTCTGGATTACTACCAGTGCCATATGCTAGTCAGAGTAGAAATAGGAGGATATTGCAGATGAATACGTGGCTTGAAAAATGGTGTAAGAGGGAGGGATTCAAATTTCTATGGCATTGGAACCAGTTCTGGGGGAGGTGAGACCAGTACAAACAGGACGGTCTGCACCTGGGCTGGAATGGAACCAATGTCCTTGGGGGAGTGTTTGCTAGTGCTGTTGGGGAGGATTGAAACTAATGTGGCAGGGGAATGGGAGCATGAGCAGAGAGACAGAGGGGTGTAAAATGAGGGTAGAAGCAATAGGTAGCAAGGTGAAAAGTAAAAGTGGCAGGCAGACAAATCCAGGGCAAAAATCAAAAAGGGCCACTTTTCAACATAATTTTATAAGGGGTAAGAGCATTGTAAAAACAAGCCTGAAGGCTTTGTGTCTCAATGCAAGGTGCATTCACAATAAGGTGGATGAGTTGAATGTGCAGATAGCTATTAATGACTATGATATAGTTGGGATCACGGAAACATGGCTCAAGGGTGACCAAGGCTGGGAGCTGAACATCCAGGGATATTCAATATTCAGGAGGGATAGACAGAAAGGAAAAGGAGGTGGGGTAGCATTGCTGGTTAGAGAGGAGATTAACACAATAGAAAGGAAGGACATTAGCTTGGGGGATGTGGAATCGATATGGGTAGAGCTGCGAAACACTAAGGGGCAGAAAACACTAGTGGGTGTTGTGTACAGGCCACCTAACAGTAGTTGTGGAGTTGGGGATGGCATCAAACAGGAAATTAGAAATGCGTGCAACAACGGTAAAACTGTTATAATGGGTGACTTCAATCTACATATAGATTGGGTGAATCAAATTGGCAGGGGTGCTGAGGAAGAAGATTTCTTGGAATGTATGCGGGATAGTTTCTAAACCAACTTCCTCTGGGCTCAATTTTAAGAAGGCATGGCATCTCCTTTCACTTTTATGCAGATGATAGCCAGTTATATATGCCACTCAGGAAAGAAGAAGACTATTCTCTAAAATCACTTCTGTCTTGTCTTGAGGACATTAAGTCCTGGATGGCCTTAAACTTTCTGGGACTTAATGAAGAGAAGACAGAGGTGATTTTGTTTGGCCCCAATGGCTGCCGTGAACCTCCCTTTGTTGACTTGGGTCCACTGGCATTGTCTGTAAAGCCAACCGTCTTGAACCTGGGTTTTAGGATGGACGGTGATTTTAAGCTAGACAAACAAATAGGCGCGGTGGTTAAGTCCAGCTTCTTTCACCTAAGGAAGCTGGCAAAGGTGAAGCCCATTCTCGAGCGGGAGCATTTTGAAACAGTAATCCATGCCTTTATTACATCTAGGCTGGATTACTGTAACGCACTCTACTCTGGAGTCGCACGAGCTTCATTGGCTCGTCTCCAGCTTGTTCAAAATGCTGCCGCTCGCCTTTTGACTGGAACTCGAAAGAGGGAGCACATTACGCCAATTTTGGCCTCCCTACACTGGCTCCCAGTGCACTTTCGAGTTCATTTCAAAATTCTTTTATTTGTTTTTAAATCGTTGAATGGGCTCGCCCCGCCTTACCTCTCTGAGCTGCTCCACCTATATGCTCCTGCCCGGTGCCTCAGGTCAGCTGATCAGCTGCTCCTTGAGGTACCAAGGTCTAAGCGGAAGCTCAGAGGGGATAGAGCCTTTTCTGTTGCTGCTCCGGCACTCTGGAACACCTTGCCGCTGCACATCAGACAGGCCCCCTCACTGTCCATCTTCAAATCCTCCCTAAAAACATATTTTTATTCTTTGGCTTTTGACACTGGCTGAGGCATTGCTCCTGTTTTCAGTGCTTTTAATGTCTTTTAATTTTTAGTGTCTTTTTTATAGTCCTTCGTTTTACGGTTTTTAATGGTTTTTAATTGTTTGTAATAGCTTTTTGTTCATGATTTCTCATGTACAGCACTTTGTGGCAACTGTAGTTGTTTAAAGTGCTTTATAAATAAAGTTATTATTATTATGTAGAGGAACCAACGAGAGAGCAGGCTATTCTAGACTGGGTATTGAGTAATGAGGAAGGGTTAGTTAGCAGTCTTGTTGTGCGTGGCCCCTTGGGCAAGAGTGACCATAATATGGTTGAGTTCTTCATTAGGACGGAGAGTGACATTGTTAATTCAGAAACAAGGGTTCTGGACTTAAAGAAAGGTAACTGAGGGTATGAGACGTGAATTGGCCAAGATAGACTGGCAATTGATTCTTAAAGGGTTGACGGTGGATATGCAATGGAAGGCATTTAAAGACTGCATGGATGAACTACAACAGTTGTTCATCCCAGTTTGGCAAAAGAATAAATCAGGGAAGGTAGTGCATCCGTGGATAACAAGGGAAATCAGGGATAGTATCAAAACAAAAGATGAAGCATACAAATTAGCCAGAAAAAGCAGCCTACCAGGGGACGGAGAAATTATGAGTCCAGCAGAGGAGAACAAAGGGATTAATTAGGAAATGGAAAATAGATTATGAAAGAAAACTGGCAGGGAACATAAAAACTGACTGCAAACGTTTTTATAGATATGTGATGAGAAAAAGATTAATTAAAATAAATGTAGGTCCCTTGTAGTCAGAAACAGGTGAATTGATCATGGGTAACAAGACATGGCAGACCAATTGAATAACTACTTTCGTTCTGTCTTCACTCAGGAAGACATAAATAATCTGCCGGAAATAGCAGGGGACCGCGGGTCAAATGAGATGGAGGAACTGAGTGAAATCCAGGTTAGCTGGGAAGTGGTGTTAGGTAAATTGAATGGATTAAAGGCTGATAAATCCCCAGGGCCAGATAAGTTGCATCCCAGAGTACTTAAGGAAGTAGCCCCAGAAATAGTGGATGAAATAGTTATAATTTTTCAAAACTCTTTAGATTCTGGAGTAGTTCCTGAGGATTGGAGGGTAGCTAATGTAACACCACTTTTTAAAAAGGGAGGGAGAGAGAAAACGGTGAATTACAGACCAGTTAGTCTAACATCGGTAGTGGGGAAACTGCTAGATTCAATTATTAAAGATGGGATAGCAGCACATTTGGAAAGTGGTGAATTTATTGGACAAAGTCAACATGAATTTATGAAAGGTAAATCATGTCTGACGAATCGTATAGAATTTTTCGAGGATGTAACTAGTAGAGTGGATAAAGGAGAACCAGTGGATGTGTTATATCTGGACTTTCAGAAGGCTTTCGACAAGGTCCCACATAAGAGATTAGTATGCAAACTTACAGCACACGGTATTGGGGGTTCAGTATTGATGTGGATAGAGAAATGGCTGGCAGACAGGAAGCAAAGAGTAGGAGTAAACGGGTCCTTTTCAGAATGGCAGGCAGTGACTAGTGGGGTACCGCAAGGCTCAGTGCTGGGACCCTAGCTATTTACAATATATATTAATGATCTGGATGAGGGAATTGAATGCAACATCTCCAAGTTTGCAGATGACACGAAGCTGGGGGGCAGTGTTAGCTGTGAGGAGGATGCTAGGAGGCTGCAAGGTGACTTGGATAGGTTGGGTGAGTGGGCAAATGCATGGCTGGTGCAGTATAATGTGGATAAATGTGAGGTTATCCACTTTGGTGGCAAAAACAGGAAAGTAGACTATTATCTGAATGGTGGCCGATTAGGAAAAGGGGAGATGCAATGAGACCTGGGTGTCATGGTACACCAGTCATTGAAAGTAGGCATGCAGGTGCAGCAGGCAGTGAAGAAAGCGAATGGAATGTTAGCATTCATAGCAAAAGGATTTGAGTATAGGAGCAGGGAGGTTCTACTGCAGTTGTACAGGGTCTTGGTGAGACCACACCTGGAGTATTGCGTACAGTTTTGGTCTCCTAATCTGAAGAAAGACATTCCTGCCATAGAGGAAGTACAGAGAAGGTTCAACAGACTGATTTCTGGGATGGCAGGACTTTCATATGAAGAAAGACTGGATAGACTCGGCTTGTACTCGCTAGAATTTAGAAGATTCAGGGGGGATCTTATAGAAACTTACAAAATTCTTAAGGGGTTCGACAGGCTAGATGCAGGAAGATTGTTCCCGATGTTGGGGAAGTCCAGAACAAGGGGTCACAGTTTAAGGATAAGGGGGAAGTCTTTTAGGACGGAGATTAGAAAATCGTTTGTGGTGAATCTCTGGAATTCTCTGCCACAGAAGGTAGTTGAGGCCAGTTCATTGGCTATATTTAAGAGGGAGTTAGATGTAGCCCTTGTGGCTAAAGGGATCAGGGGTATGGAGAGAAGGCAGGTACAGGATACTGAGTTGAATGATCAGCCATGATCATATTGAATGACGGTGCTGGATCGAAGGGCCGAATGGCCTACTCATGTACCTATTTTTTTTTTTCTCTCTCTCTCTCTCTCTCTCTTGGGGCAGGGCTGGAACTCTATTCCTTGGAGCGCAGGAGGATGAGGGGCGATCTTATAGAGGTGTACAAAATCACCAGAGGAATAGATAGAAACATAGAAACATAGAAACATAGAAATTAGGTGCAGGAGTAGACCATTCGGCCCTTCGAGCCTGCACCGCCATTCAATATGATCATGGCTGATCATCCAACTCAGTATCCCGTACCTGCCTTCTCTCCATACCCTCTGATCCCTTTAGCCACAAGGGCCACATCTAACTCCCTCTTAAATATAGCCAATGAACTGGCCTCGACTACCCTCTGTGGCAGAGAGTTCCAGAGATTCACCACTCTCTGTGTGAAAAAAGTTCTTCTCATCTCGGTTTTAAAGGATTTCCCCCTTATCCTTAAGCTGTGACCCCTTGTCCTGGACTTCCCCAACATCGGGAGCAATCTTCCTGCATCTAGCCTGTCCAACCCCTTAAGAATTTTGTAAGTTTCTATAAGATCCGCTCTCAATCTCCTAAATTCTAGAGAGTATAAATCAAGTCTATCCAGTCTTTCTTCATAAGACAGTCCTGACATCCCAGGAATCAGTCTGGTGAACCTTCTCTGCACTCCCTCTATGGCAATAATGTCCTTCCTCAGATTTGGAGACCAAAACTGTACGCAATACTCCAGGTGTGGTCTCACCAAGACCCTGTACAACTGCATTAGAACCTCCCTGCTCCTATACTCAAATCCTTTTGCTATGAAAGCTAACATACCATTCGCTTTCTTCACTGCCTGCTGCACCTGCATGCCTACTTTCAATGACTGGTGTACCATGACACCCAGGTCTCGCTGCATCTCCCCTTTTCCTAGTCGGCCACCATTTAGATAATAGTCTGCTTTCCTGTTTTTGCCACCAAAATGGATAACCTCACATTTATCCACATTATACTGCATCTGCCAAACATTTGCCCACTCACCCAGCCTATCCAAGTCACCTTGCAGTCTCCTAGCATCCTCCTCACAGCTAACACTGCCCCCCAGCTTAGTGTCATCCGCAAACTTGGAGATATTGCCTTCAATTCCCTCATCCAGATCATTAATATATATTGTAAATAGCTGGGGTCCCAGCACTGAGCCTTGCGGTACCCCACTAGTCACTGCCTGCCATTGTGAAAAGGACCCGTTTACTCCTACTCTTTGCTTCCTGTTTGCCAGCCAGTTCTCTATCCACATCAATACTGAACCCCCAATGCCATGTGCTTTAAGTTTGTATACTAATCTCTTATGTGGGACCTTGTCGAAAGCCTTCTGGAAGTCCAGATACACCACATCCACTGGTTCTCCCCTATCCACGCTACTAGTTACATCCTCGAAAAATTCTATAAGATTCGTCAGACATGATTTACCTTTCGTAAATCCATGCTGACTTTGTCCAATGATTTCACCACTTTCCAAATGTGCTGCTATCCCATCTTTAATAACTGACTCTAGCAGTTTCCCCACTACCGATGTTAGACTAACTGGTCTGTAATTCCCCGTTTTCTCTCTCCCTCCCTTCTTAAAAAGTGGGGTTACGTTTGCTACCCGCCAATCCTCAGGAACTACTCCAGAATCTAAAGAGTTTTGAAAGATTATTACTAATGCATCCACTATTTCTGGAGCTACTTCCTTAAGTACTCTGGGATGCAGACTATCTGGCCCTGGGGATTTATCGGCCTTTAATCCATTCAATTTACCCAAAACCACTTCCCGACTAACCTGGATTTCACTCAATTCCTCCAACTCCTTTGACCCGCGGTCCCCTGCTATTTCCGGCAGATTATTTATGTCTTCCTTAGTGAAGACGGAACCAAAGTAGTTATTCAATTGTTCCGCCATATCCTTGTTCCCCATGATCAACTCACCTGTTTCTGACTGCAAGGGACCTACATTTGTTTTAACTAATCTCTTTCTTTTTACATATCTATAAAAACTTTTGCAGTCAGTTTTTATGTTCCCTGCCAGTTTTCTTTCATAATCTATTTGTCCTTTCCTAATTAAGCCCTTTGTCCTCCTCTGCTGGTCTCTGAATTTCTCCCAGTCCTCCGGTATGCTGCTTTTTCTGGCTAATTTGTACGCATCGTCCTTCGCTTTGATACCATCCCTGATTTCCCTTGTTATCCACGGATGCACTACCTTCCCTGATTTATTCTTTTGCCAAACTGGGATGAACAATTTTTGTAGTTCATCCATGCAGTCTTTAAATGTCTTCCATTGCATGTCCACCGTCAACCCTTTTAGAATTAATTGCCAGTCAATCTTGGCCAATTCACGTCTCATACCCTCAAAGTTACCTTTCTTTATAATAATAATAATAATAATAATAACTTTCTTTATAAAGCACTTTAAACAACTACAGTTGCCACAAAGTGCTGTACATGAGAAATCATGAACAAAAAGCTATTACAAACAATTAAAAACCGTAAAACGAAGGACTATAAAAAATACACTAAAAATTAAAAGACATTAAAAGCACTTAAAACAGGAGCAATGCCTCAGCCAGTGTCGAAAGCCAAAGAATAAAAATATGTTTTTAGGGAGGATTTGAAGATGGACAGTGAGGGGGCCTGTCTGATGTGCAGCGGCAAGGTGTTCCAGAGTGCCGGAGCAGCAACAGAAAAGGCTCTATCCCCTCTGAGCTTCCGCTTAGACCTTGGTACCTCAAGGAGCAGCTGATCAGCTGACCTGAGGCACTGGGCAGGAGCATATAGGTGGAGCAGCTCAGAGAGGTAAGGCGGGGCGAGCCAATTCAACGATTTAAAAACAAATAAAAGAATTTTGAAATGAACTCGAAAGTGCACTGGGAGCCAGTGTAGGGAGGCCAAAATTGGCGTAATGTGCTCCCTCTTTCGAGTTCCGGTTAAAAGGCGAGCGGCAGCATTTTGAACAAGCTGGAGACGAGCCAATGAAGCTCGTGCGACTCCAGAGTAGAGTGCGTTACAGTAATCCAGCCTAGATGTAATAAAGGCATGGATTACTGTTTCAAAATGCTCCCGCTCGAGAATGGGCTTCACCTTTGCCAGCTTCCTTAGGTGAAAGAAGCTGGACTTAACCACCGCGCCTATTTGTTTGTCTAGTTTAAAATCACCGTCCATCCTAAAACCCAGGTTCAAGACGGTTGGCTTTACAGACAATGCCAGTGGACCCAAGTCAACAAAGGGAGGTTCACGGCAGCCATTGGGGCCAAGCAAAATCACCTCTGTCTTCTCTTCATTAAGTCCCAGAAAGTTTAAGGCCATCCAGGACTTAATGTCCTCAAGACAAGACAGAAGTGATTTTAGAGAATAGTCTTCTTCTTTCCTGAGTGGCATATATAACTGGCTATCATCTGCATAAAAGTGAAAGGAGATGCCATGCCTTCTTAAAATTGAGCCCAGAGGAAGTAGGTATAAGGAGAAGAGCAAGGGCCCTAAAATTTAGCCCTGTGGAACCCCATATACCAAGGGAGTGGAGGAGGATTCAAAGCCAGCAAGGCTTACACGCATGGTTCTGTTTGTTTCTGAATTAACAATGTCACTCTCCATCCTAATGAAGAACTCAACCTTATTATGGTCACTCTTGCCCAAGGGGGCACGTACAACAAGACTGCTAACTAACCCTTCCTCATTACTCAATACCCAGTCTAAAATAGCCTGCTCTCTCGTTGGTTCCTCTACATGTTGATTTAGATAACTATCCCGCATACATTCCAAGAAATCCTCTTCCTCAGCACCCCTGCCAATTTGATTCACCCAATCTATATGTAGATTGAAGTCACCCATTATAACTGTTTTGCCTTTGTCGCACGCTTTTCTAATTTCCTGTTTGATACCATCTCCAACTTCACTACTACTGCTAGGTGGCCTGTACACGACACCCACCAGCGTTTTCTGCCCCTTAGTGTTTCGCAGCTCTACCCATACCGATTCCACATCCTCGAACCTAATGTCCTTCCTTTCCATTGCGTTAATCTCCTCTCTAATCAGCAACGCTACCCCACCTCCTTTTCCTTTCTCTCTATCCCTCCTAAATATTGAATATCCCTGGATGTTCAGCTCCCAGCCTTGGTCACCCTGGAGCCATGTCTCCGTGATCCCAACTATATCATAATCATTAATTGCTATCTGCACGTTCAACTCATCCACCTTGTTACGAATGCTCCTTGCATTGAGACACAAAGCCTTCAGGCTTGTTTTTACAACACTCTTACCCCTTATACAATTATGTTGAAAAGTGGCCCTTTTTGATTTTTGCCCTGGTTTTGTCTGCCTGCCACTTTTACTTTTCACCTTGTAACGTATTGCTTCTACCCTTATTTTACACCCCTCTGTCCCTACGCTCACACATTTAAGAAACCCTTTCCCTTTAACTCCATCCTCCACTATCCCATTCGACACCCCACCCCCCTTATTCAGTTTAAAACCACCCGTGTAGCAGTGGCAAACCTGCCTGCCAGAATGCTGGTCCCACACCTGTTAAGATGCAATCCGTCCCTTTTGTACAGTTCCCCCTTACCCCAAAAGAGATCCCAGTGATCTAAGAATCTAAATCCCTGCCCCGTGCACCAGTTCCTCAGCCACACGTTCAGGTCCCGTATCTCCCTGTTCCTGCTCTCACCAGCACGAGGAACTGGAAGCAAACCGGAGATAACAACCCTGGAGGTCCTGCTTTTCAGCATTTTTCCGAGCTCTCTAAAGTCACGCTGCAGAATATTCATCCCCTTCTTTCCGACATCGTTTGTGCCGGGTAGACGCACAGAGTCTCTTGCCCAGAGTAGGGGAATTGAGGACCAGAGGACATGGGTTTAAGGTGAGAGACGAGGGGGCGGGAAAAATTGAATAGGAATCTGAGGGGCAACTTATCCACACAAAGAGTGGTGGGTGTATGGAACGAGCTGCGAGGATGTAGTTGAGGCTGGGACTATCACAACACTTGGGCAGGTACATGGATAGGACAGGTTTGGAGGGAAATGGGCCAAACGCGGACAGCAGGTGGGACTAGTGTAGATGGGGCAAGTTGGCCGGTGTGGGCAAGTTTGGCCGAAGGGCCTGTTTCCACAATGTATCACTCTGTCTCTCTCTCTCTCTCTCCCCCTGTCTATCTCTCTCTGTGTCTCATTCTCTCTCTCTCTCTTTCTCTCTCTGTCTCTGTCTCTCTCTGTGTCACTCTCTCTCAGTGTCTCTCTGTCTCTCTCCCTGTCTCTTTCCCTGTCTCTCTCCCTGTCTCTCTCCCTCAGTGTCTCTCTCCCTCTCTGTCTCTCTCCCTCTCTGTCTCTCTCTCTCTCTGTCTCGCTCCCTGTCTCGCTTTGTATCTCTCTGTCTCTCTCTCTCTCTCTCACTCTCTCTGGGACAGAGGATTTGGGTGAACATAGACCCATTCCTGCCAACCGTGGGCCTAACTGCAGATAGATACATAACGTACTCAACACATAGGACAGGAAAGAGAAATGATCTGCAAATAGAAACACCATTGGCCAGGACAGATATTTATAAGGACTCGTTCTTTGTAAGAACCGCAATGGAATGGAATAAACGAGACAACAATACCGTTTAAATGTTTAAGAAGGAACTGCAGATGCTGGAAAATCGAAGGTAGACACAAAATGCTGGAGTAACAGCGGGTGAGGCAACATCTACGGAGCGAAGGAATAGTTGACGATTCGGGTCGAGACCCTTCTTCAGACTCAAGAACCATTTCCTTCTCTCCATAGATGCTGCCTCACGCGCTGAGTTCCTATAGCATTTTTGTCTACCAGCAATAGAGTCAAATCACCTTCACTGGACAATAGACAACAGGTGCAGGAGGAGGCCATTCGGCCTTTCGAGCCAGCACTGCCATTCACTGTGATCATGGCTGATCATCCCCAATCAGTACCCCGTTCCTGCCTTCTCCCCATATCCCGTGACTCCACTATCTTTAAGAACCCTATCTAGCTCTCTCTTGAAGGTATCCAGAGAACTGGCCTCCACCGCCCTCTGAGGCAGAGAATCCCACAGATTCACAACGCTCTGGGTGGAAAAGTTTCTCCTCATCTCAGTCCCAAATGGCCACAGATTCACAACTCTCTGGGTGGAAAAGTTTCTCCTCATCTCAGTCCCAAATGGCCACAGATTCACAACTCTCTGGGTGGAAATGTTTCTCCTCGTCTCCGTTCTAAATGGCTTACTCCTTATTCTTAAACTGTGTGTGGCCCCTGGTTCTGGAGTACCCCAACATCGGGAACATGTTTCCTGCCTCTAGTGTGTCCAAACCCTTAATAATCTTATATGTTTCAATAAGATGCCCTCTCATCCTTCTAAACTCCAGAGTGTACAAGCCCAGCCGCTCCATTCTCTCAGCATATGACAGTCCCACCATCACGGGAATTAACCTGGTGAACGTACGCTGGGCTCCCTCAATAGCAAGAATGTCCTTCCTCAAATTAGGGGACCCAAACTGCACACAATAACCATATAACAATTACAGCATGGAAACAGGCCATCTCGGCCCTTCAAGTCCATGCCGAACACTTTTTCTCCCCTACTCCCATCTACCTGCACTCAGAGCATAACCCTCCATTCCTTTCTCGTCCATATACCCATCCAAACTATTTTTAAATGATAAAGTCGACCCTGCCTCCACCACTTCCACTGGAAGCTCATTCCACACAGCTACCACTCTCTGAGTAAAGAAGTTCCCCCTAATGTTACCCCTAAACTTCTGTCCCTTAATTCTCAAGTCATGTCCTCTTGTTTGAATCTTCCCTACTCTCAATGGGAAAAGCTTATCCACGTCAACTCTGTCTATCCCTCTCATCATTTTAAAGACCTCTATCAAGTCCCCCCTTAACCTTCTGCGCTCCAAAGAATAAAGACCAAACTTGTTCAGCCTTTCTCTGTAATTTAGTTGCTGAAACCCAGGCAACATTCTCATAAATCTCCTCTGTACTCTCTCTATTTTGTTGACATCCTTCCTATAATTAGGTGACCAAAATTGTACTCCATACTCCAGAATTGGCCTCACCAATGCCTTGTACAATTTTAACATTACATCCCAACTTCTATACTCAATGCTCTGATTTATAATGGCCAGCACACCAAAAGCTTTCTTTACCACCCTATCTACATGAGATTCCACCTTCAGGGAACTATGCAGTTATTCCTAGATCCCTCTGTTCAACTGCATTCCTCAATTCGCTACCATTTACCATGTACGTCCTATTTTGATTTGTCCTGCCAAGATGTAGCACCTCACATTTATCAGCATTAAACTCCATCTGCCATCTTTCAGCCCACTCTTCCAAATGGCCTAAATCTCTCTGTAGACTTTGAACATTTGCAATTTATCTTTCAAAACTGGTGTATTTCCATGTAAAATGAAAACTGCCAAAGTCATCCCACTATACAAAGCTGGAGACAGAAATCAATTTACAAATTACAGGCCGGTGTCGTTACTCTCTCAGTTCTCAAAAATATTAGAAAAACTGTAGGTAAGTAGATTAGATAACTTTATCGAGAAGCACGAATTGCTAGTTGATAGTTAATATGGATTCAGGTCAAACAGATCGACATCCATGGCATTAATGGAGTTAATTGACGACATTACCAGTTCTATAGATAACAAGAAATATGCAGTGTGTGTATTTATAGATTTGAAAAAAGCATTCGATACTATTGATCATCATTTGCTACTCAAAAAACTGGAAAAGTATGGAATCAGAGGGGTTGTACTAGAGTGGATGAGAAGCTACATAAGTAAAAGACATCAGTTTGTGCAAATAGGGGACTGCAAATCAACTTGCTTAGAAATAACTTGTGGAGTGCCACAGGGGTCGGTTTTGGGCACCAAATTATTTATTTTGTATATTAATGATATATGTAGGGTGTCAAACCTCTTGAAATTTGTGTTATTTGCAGATGACACTAATATTTTCTGTGATGGGGACAATTTGCAGCAGCTTTTGGAGGTGGTCACAGCAGAAATGAGTAAATTAAAAACATGGTTTGATTTGAATAAATTATCATTAAATTTAAACAAAACCAAACTTATGCTGTTTGGAAAACGCAAAATAAATACACATGTAAAAGTAATGATAAATAATGTTGAAATAGAAAGAGTGTATGAAAATAAATTTCTGGGTGTGATTCTTGATCACAAAATCTGCTGGAAACCCCATATAAAACATGTGAGAGCAAAAGTAGCACGGAGTATTGGAGTGATGGGGAAAGCAAGGCATGTTTTGAATGAGAGAGCACTGTATATTCTGTACAGCTCACTTGTGTTACCATATTTAAATTACTGTGTGGAAGTATGGGGCAACACCTACAAAACCACCTTACAATCATTAAGCACACTACAAAAAAGAGCTATTCGTATAGTAAACAATGTAGGATATCATGAACACACTAATATACTGTATTTAAAATTACACACCTTAAAGATTAAGGATCTGGTAGAATTTAAGACTGCACAAATAATTTATAAAGCAAAAAATAAACTGCTACCTGTAAACATACAAAAACTGTTCAAAGACAGAGAGGGGGGTTATAACTTTAGAGGGAAACTAAACTTGAAACAGCATTATGCTCGGACCAATTTAAAAAGTATGTGTATTTCCATTTGGGGGGTGGTTTTGTGGAATGGTCTTGACGAAACGATTAAACAAAGTATGAATATAATGCAATTTAAAAAAATGTACAAAAGATATATCTTTGAAAAGTACAGTAATGAGGAAGGAGAATGTAAATCTCACAGATGTTAATGGTGCTTGTTCTTTTTGTTCTTTTCTTTTTTTATTCTTTTTTTCTTAGTAGCTTGATTGGAGTAGTTTTATTTGAATTGTCTGTTTAGTTTATTTTATTGAATTTTGCATTTGTTAATGGTGAAGAATGGGGCTAGGACTTGACAAGCATGGGCTTCTTTCTATCCCTTTTCGAACGAGTCTAATATGTATTATGTTGAAATTGGCTTTTGATTTTTTAATTTATGTATGTACGTGTGTGTTGTGTGTGTGTGTGTGTATATGTGTGTGTGTATGTGTGTGTATATGTACATGTATATGTATGTGTGTGTGTATGTGTTTGTGTATGTATATATGTATGTGTATGGTTTTCCTTTGTTTATTGTTCATTATCATCTTTTCTTTTCTTCTTTTTTTGATCGTTCGAAATAAAAATAAAAAATAAAAATTAAAAAAAAATTCTACTTCATTATCCACAACACCACCTATCTTAGTATTATCTGCATACTTACTAATCCAATTTTCCACACCATCATCCAGATCATTGATGTACATGACAAACAACAGTGGACCCAACACAGACCCCTGAGGCACCCCACTAGTCACCGGCCTCCAACCTGACAAACGGCCATCCACCATTACTCTCTGGCATCTCCCATTCAGCCACTGTTGAATCCATCTTGCTACTCCACCATTAATACCCAACAATTGAATCTTCTTAACCAACCTTCCATGAGGAACCTTGTCAAAGGCCTTACTGAAGTCCATATAGACAACATCCACTGCAATTTCCCTAGTAACCTCTTCGAAAAATTCAAGAACATTAGTCAAACATGACCTTCCAGGCACAAATCCATGTTGACTGTTCTTAATCAGACCCTGTTTATCCAGATGCTTATATATATTATCCCTAAGTATCCTTTCCATTAATTTGCCCACCACTGACGTCAAACTAACAGGTCTATAATTGCTAGGTTTACTCTTAGAACCCTTTTTAAACAATAGAACAACATGCGCAGTACGCCAATCCTCCGGCACTATTCCCGTTTCTAATGACATTTGAAATATTTCTGTCCTAGCCCCTGCTATTTCTACACTAACTTCCCTCAATGTCCTAGGGAATATCCTGTCAGGACCTGGAGACTTATCCGTTTTCATATTTTTCAAAAGTGTCCACACGTCCTCTTCTTTGAATCTCATAGTTTCCATTTCTACTCTGCTCGTTTCCCTTACCTCACATAATTCCATATCCTTCTCCTTGGTGAATACTGAAGAAAAGAAATTGTTCAATATCTCCCCCATCTCTTTTGGCTCTGCAGATAGCTGTCCACCCTGACTCTCTAATGGACCAAATATTATTCCTTGTTATCCTTTTGCTATTAATATAGCTGTAGAAACCCTTTGGGTTTACTTTCACCTTACTTGCCAAAGCAACCTAATATCTTCTTTTAGCTTTTCTAATTTCTTTCTTAATAGTCTTTTTACATTCTTTATACTCCTGCAGCACCTCATTTACTCCATGCCGCCTATAATTATTGTAGCTCTCTCTCTTTTTCAGAACCAAGTGTCCAATTTCCCTTGAAAACCATGGTTCTTTCCAATTTTTACTATTTCCTTTCAACCGAACAGGGACATAAAGATTCTGTACTCTTAAAATTTCATCTTTAAATGTCCTCCATTTCTCTTCTACATCCTTCCCATAAAACATGTCCCAATTCATTCCTTTTAAATCCTTTCGCATCTCCTCAAAGTTAGCCTTTCTCCAGTCAAAAATCTCAACCTTAGGTCCAATTCTGACCCTCTCCATAATTATATTGAAACTAATAGTATTGTGATCACTGGACCCAAAGTGCTCGCCAACGCATACCTCCGCCACCTGCCTTGTCTCATTTCCTAACAGGAGGTCCAGCACTGCCCCTTCTCTTGTAGGTACCTCTATGTATTGCTGCAAAAAACTATCCTGCACATATTTTACAAACTCTAAACCATCCAGCCCTTTTACAGAATGTGTTTCCCAGTCTATGTGTGGAAAATTGAAATCTCCCACAATCACTATCTTGTGCTTACTACTAATATCTGCTATCTCCTTACATATTTGCTCTTTCAATTCTCGCTCTCCATTAGACGGTCTATAATACACCCCTATAAGTGTTGCTACCCCTTTCCCATTTCTCAGTTCCACCCAAATAGACTCCCTAGACGAGCCCTCTAATCTATCCTGCCAAAGCACTGCTGTAATATCTTCCTTGACAAGCAATGCAACACCCCCACCTCTTGCCCCTCCAACTCTATCACACCTAAAGCAATGAAATCCTGGAATATTTACTTTCCACTCACAGCCCTCCTGCAACCATGTTTCACTGATCGCCACAACATCATACTTCCAGGTGTCAATCCAGGCTCTAAGCTCATCCACCTTTCTTACAATGCTCCTAGCATTTAAATATACACATTTAAGAAACCCACCATCACATTCTCTGTTTATTATCTTTTTCTTCTTTCTCCCCTACATTTTGGGTCTGAGTCCTTCCCTTCTCTGCCTCCTGCCTCACAACCTGGCTACTAGCTTTCCCTATTCGAGTCCCTCCCTCTAACCGTTCTAGTTTAAAGTCTCCCCAGTAGCCTTTGCAAATCTCCCCGCCAGGATATTGGTCCCCCTCGGGTTCAAGTGCAACCCGTCCTTTTTGTACAGGTCACACCTTCCCCAAAAGAGGTCCCAATGATCCAGAAACTTGAATCCCTGCCCACTGCACCAGTCCCTCAGCCACGCATTTATCCTCCACCTCATTCCATTCCTACTCTCACTGTCTCGTGGCACAGGTAATAATCCTGAGATTGTTACTTTTACGGTCCTTCTCCTTAACTCTCCTCCGAACTCCCTAAATTCTCCTTTCAGGACCTCTTCTCTCTTTCTGCCTATGTCATTGGTACCTATATGTACCACGACCTCAGGCTCCTCTCCCTCCGATTTCAGGATATCTTGGACGCGTTGAGACACATCCCTGACCCTGGCACCAGGGAGGCAAACTACCATCCGGGTCTCCTGACTGCGTCCACAGAATCGCCTATCTGACCCCCTAACTATAGAGTCCCCTATTACTATTGCCCTCCTCTTCTTTTCCCTACACTTCTGAGCAACAGGGCCGGTCTCTGTACCGGAGGGCCGGCCACTGTCGCTACCCCCAGATAGGCTGTCCCCCCCAACCGTACTCAAACATGAGTACTTATTTTCAAGGTGTACAGCCTCCGGGGTACTCACTAGTCCTTGCCTCTGCCTATTGCCCTTCCTAACAATGACCCACTTGTCTGCCTTCCGTGGTCTTGGAGTGACCACCTCCCTGTAACTCCTTTCTATAACCTCCTCACTCTCCCTGATCAGACAGAGGTCATCGAGCTGCTGCTCCAGGTTCTTAACACGGTCCCTTAGGAGCCCCATCTGGACACACCTGGCGCAGATGTGGATGTCTGGAGGGCTATCAGACTCCATGAGCTCCCACATCTGACATTCAGAACAGTAAACTGCCCTGGCCCTCATTCTCCCCCCTTACCCATGGATACAATACAAAGCCTTAC
Source organism: Malacoraja senta (assembly GCA_038087875.1). Lineage (NCBI taxonomy): Eukaryota > Metazoa > Chordata > Chondrichthyes > Rajiformes > Rajidae > Malacoraja > Malacoraja senta. The sequence goes on along the minus strand of JAXLNO010000803.1, from coordinate 61 downwards.
CCTGGATACAATACAAAGCCTTACCCTGGGTACAATACAAAGCCTTACCCTGGGTACAAGC
>JAXLNO010000802.1:0-74029 GCA_038087875.1 Malacoraja senta | reverse complement strand
AGACCATTAATGTACGTCAGGAACAACAGTGGTCCAATGACCATGCCTTGCGGTACTCCTGACAGTACTTGTTCTTCTAAAGAAATGTTTCCTTCACAGGCCACCCTCTGCATCCGGTTTGTGAGAAAGTCCCTAATCCTGTTATGTAGACTATTTCTGATGCCGTAGTAATCCAGTTTTCCTAGGAGCCTTTCATGAGGAACTTTATCGAATGCTTTTGAAAAGTCCAGTATTGCCATATGTATAGATTTCCCCTTATCTAATGCCCTCGTGATGTCATCAATAGTGACAATAAGTTGTGTTTCCGTTGAACGTTTTGCTCTGAAGCCATGTTGTGAGTCCACCAGTATCCCATTCGTTTGGAAATGGTCCATGATGTGAGAGTGTATGATGTGTTCCATGATCTTACATGTAACACTGGTCAGTGAAACTGGTCTGTAATTCTCAGGCGCAGCCTTATTGCCCTTCTCAAATATTGCACAGATGTTTGCTTCCTTCCACTGTCGTGGTAGTGACCCACAATCAATTGAGGACTGGAATGAATCTGTGAGTATGGGTGCTATTTTCGATGCGAACATCTTTAGAAACCATAGTGGCAACTGATCTGGGCCCGCTGCTTTGTTTGCCATTAGGTTCTGTAGTTGTGTTAATACTCCTGCCTCATGGATCACAAGTTCAGGGATATCCTGTAGGTTACTGGTTCCCATCGATGGAATGTATGACTTGTTTTCCCTCGTAAATACACTGGTGAATTGAGCATTAAGTGCTTCGGCCTTCCTTTCCCGTCACTTACAACTGTGTTGTTCACCATGGCGTCTGCAACTCCATTCTCTCCGTTACCCAAACGTTTCATATAAGACCAAAATTGTTTGACGTTTTCTTTCATTGCTGTGGTAAGATTGTTTGATACAAAGACTTGTTCGGCTTTATTCAGAGCTTTCCTTAATTCCTTCCGGCAATTTACAAAGGAACCCCAATCTTCTTTGTCTTGTGTCTTCTTTGCTTTATTGTATGCCCTCTGTCTCTTACGTCTGAGTCTGTGGTGATGTCTGGTGAACCAGGGTCGGGTATTTGGTTTGGCTGCTGTCCTTTTTGGATCATGTCTCTCCATGATCTGCTTTATTTCAGTTTCACCAGTGTCCCACTTCTCCTGAATAGAGAAGCATTCCCCATTGAGAGATAATGGTCCCGTAAAGCATCCAGGTCTGCATTGATCAGTTGTTTTAAGAAGGAACTGCAGATGCTGAAAAATCGAAGGTAGGCAAAAATGCTGAAGAAACTCAGCGGGTGAGGCACCATCTATGGAGCGAAGGAAATAGGCAACGTTTCGGGGTGAAACCTTTCCTCCTTCGCTCCATAGATGCTGCCTCACCCGCTGAGTTTCTCCAGCATTTTTGTCTACCTGCATTGATCAGTTCCTCGTTTGCTTTCTGCCGTACGTAGTATTTCCTTCTGGCCTTCTAGGTTGTCGTTTCCACTATATGGGAGGCACCGTAATATTTTCTGTGTTCAGGGCCTAGAGGCATTAATCCGGCCCTGGCAGTTCATTCATCTCCCCCCCTCCCCTTCCCTCCCTCCCTCCCCCTCCCTCCCTCCCGTCCCTCTGGTGCGGGGAGAAACTCAAGCGGACCAACGTGTATCTGTCTCTGAATCTGTAAGCGGACCGTGTAGGGTCCATCGTGTGGAAACGGAACTAAGAGTGCGCACGTTTAAATAAAGCGAAGCGGGGACGCGGCGCTGTGGGCGCTGGCAACGTAGTGCGGACCCAATAGGGCGGACCGTGTACAGGAAACTACATGGCGGACCGTGTAGGGTGAACCAAGAGCGATGGGGGCTCGATCTTCACCCTGCCGGGTCCGCGTTTGATCTTCACCCTGCCGGGTCCGCGTTTGATCTTCACCCTTCCGGGTCCGCGTTTGATCTTCACTCTGCCGCGTTTCAGATTCACTCTGCCGGGTCCGCGTTCGACCTCCAAGGTTTTTTAAAATATTATACAATTACTTTTATTCAAAAAATAAAATTAAACATAGAGTATTAACACAATCAAAGACTGCCTATGTACAAACAAACGATCAACAATTTAATATAACGCCAACTTTATTAACAAGACACTCGACCTCCCGCGGCGACCAGCGTTCACGGACGGCCTCCAGAGTCCCCGTGGACACCCCGTGTGTGTTCCCTCTCCAGGGACACGCGGGCACGGACGTAGGCCCGGAAAAGGGGCAGGCAGCCGACCCTGTTGTGGCCATCGACTACCCGCTGCCTGGACCCGCGAATGGCCATCTTGGCCCAGGCCCAGGAGCAGACGGACAGGGAGATCCCCCACCCCCCCCCCCTCTGTACCGGGTGGCCAAATATCAGGGTGTGGGCTAACATGTAGCCAAAACTTCAGGAGCTGCCCCTTCAGATAGTCGAACAGGGGCTGCAGCCTCTCACACTGCACGTAGACATGGGACACGGTCTCTTCCTCGCCGCAGAAGTGGGAGCCTCCCACAGCCGGCCTGGAGGGTGCGGTGGACCATACCCCCGTTCCCTCTCCTCTCCTCCTGGTCTCGCTCCTGTTTGTGCTCAGTTTACAAATTGAACACGCACGCAGTCGTCGGAATCTCATTGGTGTGGCGGTCCCTGGGGGGTAAGCCACTCCTTGGATCATCCCCCTCGCCGAGTGAAGGACAGGGAACTGGTCTGCCACGGGGTTTCCAGTCGACCCTGGATTTAGTGCTCTCGAGGTGTGTGTGTGGTGTGCTCTCGTTGTAAGCATTAAAGTCTGCTAATTAAACCCGTCTGGCGTCTGGCCTTTTACTGACCTCGTTCAGGCCGCTACATTGTCACTTTTATTGTCACAGGTGTGAAATGCTACACACTGTAATTATATTTTTGATTACAAACAGTCCAGTAGAATATTACCGTACCCCAGGTCAGCAAGTGTACATAAACAGTCTACTGATCCTGTAAACAAGAGGTGACATTTTCCAAAGTCCACATTCTAGTCATAGAGTGATAGATACAGTGTGGAAACAGGCCCTTCGGCCCAACTTGCCCACACCGGTCAACATGTCCCATCTACACTAGTCCCACCTGCCTGCATTTGGCCCATATCCCTCTAAACCTGTATCCACGTACCTTTCCAAATGTTTCCTAAACGTTGAGATAGTAACGGCCTCATCTACCTCCTCTGGCATCTCGTTCCATACACCCACCACCCTTTGCATGAAATAGTTACCTGCTCCGATTCCTATTAAATCTTTCCCCCCTCACCTTAAACCTAATTAGACAATAGGTGCAGGAGTAGGCCATTCGGCCCTTCGAGGCAGCACCACCATTCACTGTGATCATGGCTGATCATCCACAATCAGTACCCCGTTCCTGCCTTCTCCCCATATCCCCTGACTCCGCTAGCTTTAAGAGCTCTATCTAACTCGCTCTTGAAAGCCTCCAGAGAATTGGTCGCCACTGCCTTCTGAGGCAGAGAATTCCACAGATACACAACTCTCTGGGTGAAATAGTGTTTCCTCATCTCCGTTCTAAATGGCCTTCCCCTTATTCTTAAAACGGAGGCCCCTGGTTCTGGACTACCCCAACATCGGGAACATGTTTTCTGCCTCTATTCAATTCAATTCAATTCAATTCCTTTATTGTCATCTTGCAAGCAACAGTTGTGCAGTGCAAAACGAAAAGACGTTTCCCAGGGAATACCGGAGCATCACACATGAAGTTTAAAACATTTCACACATAATAACAACACTAAAAACAATCCAGTCCCTGGTGGAACAGTATAAAGTTTTTTAAAAAAGAAGATAAAAACAACATTAAAATACAGTAAGACCAATCATAAACATGTCCGGGGTGGCTGATTTGAGTGGCCAGTGCCAGTTATTGAAGTGGCCAGTGCCAGTTATTATAGTGTCCGTGCCAAGCCGCAGAATCAGGTGACTGTGAGTACAGAGTGGCTGTTTAGCAGCCTCACAGCATATGGCAGGAAGCTGTTTAGCAGTCTTGTAGTCTGGGCTTTGATGCTGCGATATCTCTTGCCTGATGGCAGGAGATCCAGGTGTATGTGGAGGGGGTGCAGTTTGTCCTTAGCAATTCGCTGAGCTTTTTTCCGACAGCGGCTCAGGAACAGTTCTTGTACCGAGGGTAGGGAGACGCCAATGATCTTCTCTGCTCCCCTCACTACCCTCTGCAGAGCCTTCCTGTCCGAGCAGTTGCAGGTGGAGTACCACGTATTTAAACAGTACGTGAGTACAGGATCCACTGTAGGCTGCATCACGAGCCCTCAGCAGCGAGCGCACCTCTGCTGTCATCCATGGCTTTTTGTTTCCACGTGCAGTGAAGGTTTTCATGATGGTGACATCCTCGGTGCACTTGGCAATGTAGCTGGTTACAGTCTCTGCGTACTCCTCGATGTTGATGAGGTCGTCATAGTATGCCGCTGTCCTGAACACATCCCAGTCAGTGTGCAGGAAGCAATCCTGCAGTGCTGAGGCTGCTCCCTCTGGCCAGACCCTGGTGTGTTTTCTCTCCGCTCTGGCTTGTTTCTGCCGAGGTCTGTAGGCTGATGTTAAGAACACTGAAATGTGGTCCGAGTGGCCCAGGTGAGGGCGTGGGGCTGCTTTGTAAGCCTCTGGGGTGTTGGTGTAAACCAAGTCCAAGATGTTCTCTCCCCTGGTCTCAAAATCCACATATTGCTTGAATTTTGGGAGCACCGTCTTAAGGCTGGTGTGATTAAAATCCCCGGCCACCACAATGAAGCTATCAGGATGTTTGGTCTGGAACTCACTGATGGCGTCATGCAGAGCTCCCAGTGCTTCGTTGGACTTAGAATTTACATTAGCACTTGGAGCAACATATACAGCCACAACAAAAACAACGGAGAATTCACTCGGCAGATAGAAAGGCCGACATTTCACGATGAGGAATTCTATCAGCGGAGAGCAGTGTTTCCCAGCTATTGTAGCGTTCACACACCAGTCCTTGTTTATGTACAAGCACAGGCCTCCACCTCGGCTCTTACCAGAGCCAGCTGCCTCTCTGTCTCCACGGAACGATGTCATTCCCTCCAGCTGTATTGCAGTGTCTGGGATATTACCGTGGAGCCATGATTCCGTGAAAACAAACACACAGCAGTCTCTTATGTCCCTGTATGTTGTTTTGAGAAGACGCAGTTCGTCAAGTTTGTTGTCCAGGGAGCGGACATTAGAGAGGAGAAGCGAGGGCACTGCAGGTCGGGTGGGGTTAGCTGTTAGCCTGGCGCAGATGCCTGCTCTTTTCCCCCGTCTCCGCCTCGTGTAAGAGCCTGCTCTTTTACCCCGTTTCTGCCTCCTCTCACACCGCTTGCGTCTCCCTCCTCCACTCTCTCCTCTCTCTCCTCTCCCGCCTCCACTCTCCGTTCGTATACATTTCTGTGGCCGTTATGTTTGACTTTGACTTTGCAGCCGGTAGTAGTTATCCGTAACGGCGTATTTTGTCTAAATCGCACCAAAACGCGCCCGTACTACTACTGTAGTTTGCCCCGATGTTTAGGAGCATGTTCCTACTGTACATATATCTTGGACAGACTGGACAAGACACACAAAACTCATTTTTTAACGCTCCGACTATCTCCCGAGGGCCGCTGCGACTGTGCGCGCCGCCATCTAGCGTGTTCAAATCCTGAATAATCATATTTCAAAAAGATCTCCTCTCATCCTTCCAAATTCAAGTGTATACAAGCCCAGCCGCTCCATTCTATCAACATATGACAGTCCCGCCATCCCGGGAATTAACCGGGTGAACCTACGCTGCACTCCCTCAATAGCAAGAATGTCTTTCCTCAAATTTGGAGACCAAAACTGCACACTATACTCCAGGTGTGGTCTCACTAGGGCCATTTACAACTGCAGAAGGACCTCTTTGCACCTATCCTCAACTCCTCTTGTTGTGAAGGCCAACATGCCATTGGCTTTCTTCACTGCCTGCCGTACCTGCATGCTTACATTCAGGAGGCTAGTCTTATGAGCCGAGCCTGCCCAGTATTCTTGCAGTCCTAACTGGTGCCCAGGATTCATTGATCACACCCAGCCTCTTCCCCCTCTCAGGATTACATGACTCCCCAAAAAACAGCTGTCTGTACGGAGTTTGTACGTTCTGCCTGTGACCTGCGTGGGTTTTCCACAAGATCTTCAGTTTCCTCCCGAACTCCAAAGACGTGTAGGTTTGTAGGTTAATTGGCTTGGTGTAAATGTAAAAATTGTGCCTAGTGGGTGTAGGAAGGTGTTAATGTGCGGGGATCGCTGGTCGGCGCGGACCCGGTGGGCCGAAGGGCCTGTTTCCACGCTGTATCTCTAAACTAAGCTGAACTAAACAACACAGATTACAATCAAGCCGTCCACAGTGTACAGATACAGGATAAAGGGAATAACGATTTTTAGTGCAAGATAAAGTCTAGTTACCTGCAATTAAAGATAGACCCAGGATCTCTAAAGTAGATGGGAGGTCAGGACCGCTCTCTAGTTGGTGAGAGGACGGTTCAGTTGCCTGATAACAGCCGGGAAGAAACTGTCCCTGAACCTGGAGGTGTGCGTTTTCACACTTCTGTACCTCTTGCCCGATGGGAGAGGGGAGAAGAGGGGGTGACCGGGGTTGAGACTGGTCCTTGATTATGCTGCTGGCCTTGCCGAAGCAGCATGAGGTGTAGATGGAGTCGATGGAAGGGAGGTTGGTTCGTGAGATGGTCTGGGCTGCTGGCCTTGCCGAGGCAGCGTGAGGTGTAGATGGGGTCGATGGAAGGTAGGTTGGTTTGTGTGTGTGACAGTCTGGGCTGCTGGCCTTGCTGAGGCAGCGTGAGGTGTAGATGGAGTCGATGGGAGGTTGGTTTGTGTGTGTGACAGTCTGGGTGCTGGCCTTGCCGAGCCAGCGTGAGGTGTAGATGGGGTCGATGGAATGGAGGTTGGTTTGTGTGCGCGACGGTCTGGGCTGCGTCCACAACTCTGCAATTTCTTGCGATCTTGGACAGAGCTGTTCCCAAAACCGTGCTGTGACACATCCCGGATAAAATCTTTTCCACAGGGCATGCGTCGAAGTTGGGGAGAGTTGTTGGGAACATGCCGAACTTCCTAAGCCTTCTCAGGAAGTAGAGGCGTTGGTTTGCTTTCTTGGTCGTTGCTTTGATGTGGATGGTGAGGGACAAGTTGCTGGTGATATTAACTTGTAAGAGGACACTCGATGCCCGGGCAACTATGACTCACGCAGCCTGGACAACTGGACAATGAAGTAGAACTCACGCAGCCTGGACAATTGGACAATGAAGTAGGACTCACACAGCCTGGACAATTGGACAATTGGACGATGGACTCAGACTCACGCAGCCTGGACAACTGGACAATGAACTAGGACTCACGCAGCCTGGACAACTGGACAAATCGTCAGTGGGTTCCCTGAAGCCGAGACGTTGAAGAATGGGAGGAGGCCCCCTCGATCATACAATCGCGGAAGGAGTGGAGGTGAGAACCAGTGCTGTTATCACAGAACAGGCCCTTGCCCTCGTTGTAGTCAAGGTATACACCGATCATTTGGATCTTCTCCTGGGTGGCTGGGTGGATGGAGATCCGCGTGGAATTGGCGTCGTTGACCCTAAACACCTTCCGGTGGCACCCGGTGAACCAGACCCCTTCCTCGGGGGTCAGCGAGCTCCTGGCGCTCTTCTCCGCCTTTTTGTAGGCAACTCCCAGGTCCCATTCGGAGTTGCTGCCCACCTCCACCACCCAGTAGCACCTGCCACAGGTGATCCCTTCCTCATCTCCGAGAGGTTGCTTCCCCATCACTGAGAGGACGGGCTTCAACCCCCCCCTGTCTCCAGAAGTGATCGACTGCCCCTTGACACAGCGCACCGTGACCAGGTCAGGGATACCTGGAGCATCGGGTGGGCAGTGTCGTGGTCCAGAGTCAAAGCAACTGAAAGAGTCAACAGAGGTGGCGTTCAGGTTAAGGATATAGAAACATACACAATAGGTGCAGGAGGAGGCTGGGACTATCACAACATTTCCAAGTAAGATGTCAGGACTTTCATATGAAGAAAGACTGGATAGAGTTGGTTTGTACTCGCTTGAATTTGGAAGATTGAGGGGGGATCTTATAGAAACGTACAAAATTCTTAAGGGTTTGGACAGGCTAGATGCAGGAAGATTGTTCCCGATGTAGGGGAAGTCCAGAACAAGGGGTCACAGTTTAAGGATAAGGGGAAAGTCTTTAAGGACAGAGATGAGAAAAAAATGTGGTGAATCTGTGGAATTCTCTGCCACAGAAAGTAGTTGAGGCCAGTTCATTGGCTATATTTAAGAGGAAGTTAGATGTCGCCCTTGTGGCTAAAGGGATCAGGGGGTATGGAGAGAAGGCAGGTACAGGATACTGAGTTGGATGATAAGCCATGATCATATTGAATGGCGGTGCAGGCTCGAAGGGCCGAATGGCCTACTCCTGCACCTACTTTCCATGTTTCTATGTTTCTAAGTCATTTAGACAGGTACATGGATAGAACAAGTTTAGATGGATATGGGCCAAACGCAGGCAGGTAGTACTTAGTGTAGGTGGGGCATGTGGGTCAGCGTGGGCAGGTGGGTCTAGTGTAGAGGGAGTACAGCGTAGGTTCACCAGGTTAATTCCCGGGATGGCGGGACTGTCATATGCTGATAGAATGGAGCAGCTGTGCTTGTACACTCTGGAATTTAGAAGGATGAGAGGGCATCCTTATTGAAACATAAAGATTATTAAGGGTTTGGACACGCTAGAGGCAGGAAACATGTTCCTGATATTGGGGGAGTCCAGAACCAGGGCCATACAGTTTAAGAATAAGGGGTAAGCCATTTAGAACGGAGATGAGGAAACACTTTTTCACACAAAGAGTTGTGAGTCTGTGGAATTCTCTGCCTCAGAGGGCGGTGGAGGCAGGTTCTCTGGATGCTTTCAAGAGAGAGTTAGATAGAGCTCTTAAAGATAGCGGAGTCAGGGGATATGGGGAGAAGGCTGGAACGGGGTACTGATTGTGGATGATCAGCCATGATCGCATTGAATGGCGGTGCTGGCTCGAAGGCCGAATGGCCTACTCTTGCACCTATTGTCTCTTGTCTATTGACATGTATGTCAGTGTGGGCAGGTAGTACTTAGTGTAGGTGGAGCATGTGGGTCGGTGTGGGCAGGTGGGACTAGTGTAGATAGGACATGTGGGTCAGCATGGGCAAGTTGGGCCGAAGGGCCTGTTTCTATGCTGTGGACTATGAAAGGCACTAAAACAGTAGAGCAGAGACTCGGTGAGCAGAAGATCTTACCAGCAGCGTTTCTGATTCTGTCCATGCATGAAACTGCAAGGAAGGAGGATTCAAGTTAATGAATTCAATGTGATTACAATCTGTAAACACCTGTAGGCAGGTAAGTCGTGTCTGTGACCATGAGGTCTAACAGCACGAATCCTGAAACTTACCAGCTTTGGGGAGAATCTGAATCCTTCCTGAAAGACGAGAGACCAATTATTAGAGGATTGACACAAAAAGCTGGAGTAACCCAGCGGGTCAGGCAGCATGTGTGGAGAACATGGATAGGTGACGTTTCACAGTGCTGGAGTAACTCAGCGGGTCAGGCAGCATCTCTGGAGAGAAGGAATGGGCAACGTTTTCGGGTCGAGACCCTTCTTCAGACCGGTTAGGGAGAAGTGAAATGAGAGATATAGACGGTGATGTGGAGAGATAAAGAACAATGAATGAAAGATGTGCAAAACAGTAACGATGATAAAGGAAACAGGCCATTGTTAGCTGTTTGCTGGGTGATAACGAGAAGCTGGTGCGACTTGGGTGGGGGAGGGGATGGAGAGTGGGAATACCAGGGATACCTGAAGTTAGAGAAGGCAATGATCATACCACTGGGCTGTAAGCTGCCCAAGAGAAATATGAGATGGGTTAGAGGGGTCACCTGGTGCCACTTGTAACTTCACAAATAGCGTGTGGATGCACAGATCCTGCCTCACGCACACACACACGCACACACAGAGACAGACACGCACACAGACACACACACATAGAGAGACAGACACACACACAGACACACACACATACAGAGACAGACACACACACAGACACACACTCAGACACACAGACACACACAGACACACATACAGAGACAGACACACACAGACACGGGAGGGGAGAGGGGCAGAGAGAGACAAACCGTTGATCAGCATCTTACCCAGATCATCATGCAATGTATCTGTAGCAAAACATAGATACAGAGGTTACTCAGCGCCTCTCCCTGCTCCCCCCCCTCCACTTCCCTCCCTGCACCCTTTCTTCCGCTCCCACCACTCCCCTCCCTGCTCCCCTTCTTCCGCTCCCCTTCTTCCCCTCCCCTCCCCTCCCCCCCCCCTTCGACCCGGGACCCGGGATGGGGTCCGGACTCACGGAGCGGGAGAACCGGCCGCGACGGGGCTCCCCGGCGGCTCGATACATCGAGCGGATACGCCGAGGCCAATCCTATCTCGACGGGCGGAATGGCCTAATCCTGCACCTGTTGTCTATAAGTGTGAACCCTCAGCCTTGTGATAGGCGAGGTGGTGGGGGGTTGGGGTGGGTGGACGGTGGGTGTGGGGGGGGGGGGGTTCTCAGGAAGCACAATGTTCATGATGTTGTGGGAGTCCAGAACCAGGGGCCCCACAGTTTAAGAATAAGGAGTAAGCCATTTAGAACGGAGACGAGGAAACACTATTTCACCCAGAGAGTTGTGAGTCTGTGGAATTCTCTGCCTTAGAGGGAGGTGGAGGCCGGTGCTCTGGATGCTTTCAAGAGAGAGCTAGATAGAACTCTTAAAAATAGCGGAGTCAGGGGATATGGGGAGAAGGCAGGAACGGGGTACTGATTGTGGATGATCAGCCAGGATCACATTGAATGGCGGTGCTGGCTCGAAGGGCCAAATGGCCTACTCCTGCACCTATTGTGTATTGTCTATAACCTAGTATCCTGGGACGGAGAAATCATGGGGCACCCTGGTTAGCATGGAGGAGTTGGGCCGAAGGGCCTGTTTCCCTGCTTTATGACTCTAAATGGGTCTAGCCTAGATGGGGCACCGTGGTTAGCATGGAGGAGTTGGGCCGAAGGGCCTGTTTCCGTGAAAATGAAGGATCACATCTCGAGAGCTTCAGGGATAAATCCTGCGCTCTCTCCACAATACGAAACAGAGTCCCCTTTAGCCCCAACATCGTGGACTCATTCAGTGCCCCCGACCGCACCCCCCCCCCCACACACTTCCACCCCGCCGCCCACACCCCCCCCCCCACATTTCCCCCCTCCACCCCCAAACCTTACCCAGTTCCTTCTTCAGAGCCTCTGTAAAAGATAGAAAATAAAATTAATCGTGGCGCAGCGGTAGATTTGCTGCCTTACAGCGAATGCAGCGCTGGAGACCCGGGTTCCATCCCCACTACGGATGCTGTCCGTACGGAGTTTGTACGTTCCCCCTGTGACCTGCATGGGTTTTCTCCGAGATCTTCGGTTTGCTCCCACACTCCAAACACGTACAGGTTTGTAGGTTAATTGGCTTGATAAATGTAAAAATTGTCACTGGTGGGTGTGGGATAGTGTTAGTGTGCGGGGATCGCTGGTAGGCGCGGACCCGGTGGGCCGAAGGGCCTGTTTCCGCGCTGTATCTCTAAACTAAAACATGATTACAATCGAGCCATTTACAGTGTACAGATACATGATAAGGGAATAAGGTTTAGTGCAGTAGACAATAGGTGCAGGAGTAGGCCATTCAGCCCTTCGAGCCAGCACCACCATTCAATGTGATAAAGGCTGATTATCCACAATCAATACCCCGTTCCTGCCTTCTCCCCATATCCCCTGACTCAGCTATCTTTAAGAGCTCCATCTAACTCTCTTGAGAACCGGCCTCCACCGCCCTCTGAGGCAGAGAATTCCACAGACTCACAACTCTCTGGGTGAAAAAGTATTTCCTCATCTCTGTTCTAAATGGCTTACCCCTTATTCTTTAAACTGTGGCCCCTGGTTCTGGACTCCCCCAACATCGGGAACATGTTTCCTGCCTCTAGCATGTCCAAACCCTTAATAATCTTACATGTTCCAATAAGATACCCTCTCATCCTTCGAACCTCCAGAGTGTACAAGCCCAGCCGCTCCATTCTGTGACTATAAACTGAGCTAATAATAATAAATAGGGCGTCACGGTGGTGCAGCGGTAGAGTTGCTGCCTCACAGCGCCAGAGACCCGGGTTCGATCCTGACTACGGGTACCATCTGTACGGAGTTTGTACGGTCCCCCCGTGACCTGCGTGGGTTTTCTCCGGGTGCTCTGGTTTCCTACCACACTCTGAAGACCCGCAGATTGGTAGGATGTGTAGGAAGGAACTGCAGATGCTGGTTTAAACCGAAGATAGACACAAAATGCTGGAGAAACTCAGCGGGACAGGCAGCATCTCCAGAGAGAAGGAATGGGTGATGTTTTGGGTCGAAGGTCTCAACCCAGAACGTCACCTTTTTATTTGTTTGCCTGCCCCGCTGCGTTACTCCAGCTTGTTGTATCTATTGCCAGGTTTGTAGATTCATTGGCTTCAGTTATCAAATTGTAAATTGTCCCCACTGTGTAGGATAGTGCTAGTGTAAGGGGTGATCGCTGGTCAGCAGGGACTCGGGGGGCCGAAGGGCCTGTTTCCGAGCTGTATCTTTGACGTCTGAGGTTTGAGGTCTTTTTCTCGAGTTGAAACTGGCGCGCAGCAATGCTGAGAACTATATTCTGCACTCTGTATCTCCCCCTTTGCTCTACCTATTGGACTTGAGTTTGACCTAATTATACTCATGGAGACACAAGGAACTGCAGATGCCAGTTTACAAAGGATATACACAGAGTGCTGGAGTAAGATAGATAGATAGATAGAATCTTTATTTGCCACACGACCAGGGTTGGTGGTATTTGGGTTCGGTACATGATGGTACACTGCTTTAGTCACATATAACACTAATAATAAAACAACACAGATCATAATAATAAAGTGCATCCATACTACATCACAAATCACAAATCTCACCAACAATACATAGTGCAAAAGAACAGACAAAAACCATAGACAAGACACTGTATACATCAAAGTCAAAAAGTTATTGGAGGGAATTAAGTGTTCTTATTGCTGAGGGGAAGAAACTGTTTTTTAAAACGGGTGGATTTTGTAGCAAGTGACCTAAGGGAGAGATTTTGTAGCAAGTGACCTGAAGGGAGAGACTGGAAAAGGTGGTTTGCTGGATGGGAGGGGTCCGAGATTATCTTTGTTGCCCGTTTTTGAGGTACGTTGGAGGTAAATTGAATGGATTGAGGGGAGGGGAGAGTTGATGATCCTAGAGGCCTTGGAGACAATGCGCTGTATTCTGTGTAGTGAATGACTGTCAGTGTTTCCGTACCAGACTGTGATTGAGGAAGTGATGATGCTTTCAATGATGGATTGATAGAAGCGGACCAGGAGGTGTTTGTGGACTCTGAACTTTTTGAGCTGTCTGAGCTATAGGCGTTGTTGTCCTTTCTTAATGATGTGGTCAGCATTGATGTGCCATTTGAGATTATTGCAGATATAGGTGCCCAGAAATTTAAATAAGTTCGTGGAGGTTATGGGATGGAGTTGACATGGACCGGGGGTTTGAGGTTTGTTTGCGTCTGAAATCTATGATGGTTTCTAAGGTTTTTGAGGTGTTAAGCTGGAGGTTGTTTTCTGCGCACCATTTGACTGCGCTGTCCACTGTTTGATGGTATTGTGATTCATTGTTGTCTGAGATGAGGCCAATTATTGTCGTGTCGTCTGCATATTTGAAAATTTTAACTGAGCTGCATTGGGATGTGAGGTTGTTGGTGTAAAGTGAGAAGAGCTGAGGTGACAGAACGCACCCTTGAGGGGCTCCTGTATTGAGAGTCAGAGGGCTGGAGAGTTTTTCACCCACCTTGACTCTTTGTTGTCTGTTTGTCAGAAAATGTAAAATCCAATGGCACATGGCTAGGTGAATGCCCATGTCCAACAGTTTATTGTAGAGTTTAATTGGGTGTATAGTATTAAAGGCCGAGCTAAAATCTATAAAACAGGATGCGTGGATAAGTGTTCGGTGATTCCAAATGATGTCGGGAGTAGTGAAGAGCTAAGTTGATAGCATCCTCCACAGACCGGTTGGTGCTGTATGCAAATTGAAAAGGGTCCATGATGGGGACAGTGTATGTTTTCAGATGGGTGAGGACTATGTGCTCAAAGACCTTCATGGCAACTGATGTTAGTGCAACAGGTCTTAAATCGTTCAGACAGCTCACCTTGGAGGACTTGGGCACAGGGATGATAATGGATGCTTTAAAACACTGCGGGACTCTACATTGGCTGAGGGAAGTGTTAAAGATGGAGGTGAACACAGGAGCCAGCTGAGCTGCACAGTGGTTAAGAGCAGCGGGGCTGAGGTCGTCTGGCCCTGCTGCTTTTCTTTTATTAAGATTTTTGAAGGCCGCCCTCACCACCTCCTCAGAGATGGTGAATGGTGCTGAGTTAGGTGGGGGGGAGGCATGGATGGCGGGGTGACATATCAAAGCGTGCATAAAAGTGTTCAATTTTTCCGGTAAGTCCGGATCCTCATCTGAGATGGGAACAGGACGTTTTTTGTAGTCCGTCATCTTCTGTAGATTTTTCCAGACTTCTCTTGAATTCTGAGTTTTGAATTGTTGTTCCAATTTCTTTGAATAAGCTAGTTTTGCCTTCCGTATTGCAGACCTGAGTTCATATTTTGCTATTTTGTATTGATCAATGTTTCCATTGGTGTAGGCTGCATTTTTCTTTTTGCGAAAAAGTTGTATATCCTTGTTGAACCAGGGTTTTCCATTACTGGGTATTGTGACAGTTTTGTAGGGGACGCACAGTTCTTCACAGTAGCGGACGTATGACGTCACCACTTCAGTGTACACGTCGATGTTGTTGCCGGATGCGTCGAGGAAGAGGTCCCAGTCAGTGCATTCAAAACATGCCCTTAACGTTTCGATGACATCCTCTGTCCAGGACTTAACGGTTATTGTTTTGGGCTTGATGGATTTCAGTTTTTGTTTGTATGCGGGGATGAGCAGCAGCATTACATGATCTGATTTGCCCAATGGAGCACAAGGAAAGGCACGGTACGCGCCAGTGATGTTAGTGTAACAATGATCCAAAATATTGTTTCCTCTGCTCGGGCATGTAACTTGCTGAGTGTAGTTAGGGAGTTCTTTAGTTAGACAGCTGTGGTTGAAATCGCCCAAGGCTATAATGATGGAATCAGGACGTGAGCTTTCCATGGAGGAAATGTGCTGTGCTAACATATCCATAGCCGTGTTAGCATTAGCGTCGGGTGGAACGTAGACGCCAATTAACACAACATATGAGAATTCTCTGGGTAGATAGAACGGTCTGATGTTCAGACAGAGGAATTCAATATCAGGGGAGCAGTGTTGTGCTTGTACAGTGATGTTATTGCACCAGCGTTGATTGACAAGGAAGCAGATACCCCCACCCTTGGACTTGTGTGACAGCCCTGCCGGCCTATCGGCTCTGTAGATGGTAAAGCCAGGTGGGGTTACTGCTGAGTCGGGAACAGATTGATCCAGCCAGGTTTCCGTGAAGCAAATGGCAGATGACTCCTTATACTCTCTCCTTGAGTGGATCAGAAGCTGGAGTTCGTCCATCTTGTTCCGAAGTGATCGGACGTTGGAGAGTAGTAGTGCCTGTAGTGGAGGCCGGTAGGGCCGCTTCCTGAACCGAGCCCGGACTCCTGCTCGCCGTCGACCGGGCCGTCGGACATGGCCACGGCCAGGCCTAGGAAAGAACCCGGGGTGTGGACCAGGTAAGGAGTTCCTGGCGCGTAATTCCACAGGAAGGGTTTGTGCAAGGATCGGAGATCCCAAAACTCCGTTCGATCTTGCCCTTGTAGTGAGCAACTCAATTCGATCGTAATTGAGTGTGCAGGAGGAGTTTTTAACATAGAAGGACAGAAGTGCGTAACATAGAAGCAGGGACTGTACCGGCGCGGGCGGGTCAGGCAGCATCTGTGGAGAACATGGATAGGTGACGTTTCACAGAGTGCTGGAGTAACTCAGCGGGTCAGGCAGCATCTGTGGAGAACATGGATAGGTGACGTTTCACAGAGTGCTGGAGTAACTCAGCGGGTCAGGCAGCATCTGTGGAGAATATGGATAGGTGACGTTTCACAGAGTGCTGGAGTAACTCAGCGGGTCAGGCAGCATCTGTGGAGAACATGGATAGGTGACGTTTCACAGAGTGCTGGAGTAACTCAGCGGGTCAGGCAGCATCTGTGGACAACATGGATAGGTGACGTTTCACAGAGTGCTGGAGTAACTCAGCGGGTCAGGCAGCATCTGTGGACAACATGGATTGGGTGGTGTTTTGGGCCGGGACCATTCTTCAGACTTTAAACTCCAGGAAATATAACACTGGACCGGCTGCAGAAACACGACAGCGCCCTGTCTGTCTCCGGGCCTGATCCATCCTCGTCATTTCTTGCCCCCTTTCAGTCTGAAGAAGGGTCCCGAGCTGAAACGTCACCTATCCATGTTCTCCACAGATGCTGCCTGACCCACTGAGTTGTTTCTCGGGGTATCTAAATTTTATTAGTTGTTTAAGTTATGACAATCGGATGGAAGCTGCAAACCAAATCTCGTTGCACCCTATGTGCAATGACAATAAAAGATATTATTATATTTTTATTATAAACCAGTATCTGCTGTTCCTTCCTCCACCACCAGAGAGCAGTTCTGATCTATTATCCCCCTCACTGGAGATCCACAGACTATCTGTATCTTTGATCAGACTTTACTGGACTTTATCTTGCTCCATACGTTATTCACTTTATTCCCTTTATCCTGTATCTCTACACTGTTCTGACTGGTTAGCTCGCAACAAAACAGCTTTTCACTGTAACCTCAATATTCATGACAAGTGAGGCCCAGCACAAATTGGAGGAGCAGCACCTCATATTTCACTTGTGTAGTTTACACCCCAGCGGTATGAACATTGACTTCTCTAACTTCAGATAGCCCTTGCTTTCCCTCTCTCTCCATCCCCTCCCCCTTCCCAGTTCTCCCACCAGTCTGACTGACCCCCTGATTACATTTTATCTCTGTATGCTTCGCTGTCAGCTTTGCCGAGCTAACAACGATCTATTGGTTGGCAGACAGGAAACAAAGAGTAGGGATTAACGGGTCCCTTTCAGAATGGCAGGCTGTGACTAGTGGGGTACCGCAAGGCTCGGTGCTGGGACCGCAGCTACTTACAATATACATCAATGATTTAGATGAAGGGATTCAAAGTAACATTAGCAAATTTGCAGATGACACAAAGCTGGGTGGCAGTGTGAACTGTGAGGAGGATGCTATGAGGATGCAGGGTCACTTGGACAGGTTGGGGGAGTGGGCAGATGCATAGCATATGAAGTTTAATGTGGATAAATGTGAGGTTATCCACTATGGTGGCTAAACAGGAAGGCCGATTATTATCTAAATGGTGTCAAGTTGGGAAAAGGGGAAGTACAACGGGATCTGAGGGGTCCTTGTTCAGCAGTCAATGAAAGTAAGCATGCAGGTACAGCAGGCAGTGAAGAAAGCATATGGCATGTTGACCTTCATAACAAGAGGAGTTGAGTATGGGAGCAAAGAGTTCCTTCTGCAGTTGTACATGGCCCTAGTGAGACCACACCTGGAGTATTATGTGGAGTTTTGGTCTCCTAATTTGAGGAAGGACATTCTTGCTAGTGAGGGAGTGCAGCGTAGGTTTATAAGGTTAATTCCCGGGATGGCGGACTGTCATATGCTGAGAGAATGGAGCTGTTGGGCTTGTATGCTCTGGAATTTAGAAGGATGGGAAATATCTTATGGAAACATATACAATTATTAAGGGATTGGACATGCTAGATGCAGGAAAAATGTTTCTGATGTTGGGGGAGTCCAGAACCAGGGGTCACACAGTTTCAGAATAAGGGGTAGGCTGATATCTGAAGGGGCTGCTCCTCAAGTTTTGGTTGCATTTCAGTCCTACGATTCTGGTTTTTGGACACAAGGCAGGGAGTGAGGAGAGCCAATCGGGGGGGCGTGTGGGACCTCGATGTCGGTTTGCTCCTGGGCCTGTCCTAGATGGCCATTCGCGGGTCCAGGCAGCGGGCAGTTGATGGTCATACCAGAGTCGGCTGCCTGCCCCTCTTCCGGGCCTATGTCCCTGCCCCCGTGTCCCTGGAGAGGGAACACACACGCGGTGTCCACGGGGACTCTGGAGGCCGTCCGTGAACGCTGGTCACCGCGTGGGGTCGAGAGCATTGTACATAATGAGTGTACCATCGTATTCGGCCCTTCGTGCCAGCTGTCATGTGTTGCATATGAAGGACATACTTGTGATTGAGGCAGTGCAGCGTAGGTTCACCAGATTGACCCCTGGGATGGCGGGACTGTCATATGAGGAAAGATTGAAAAGACTAGGTTTGTATTCACTGGAGTTTAGAAGGATGAGGGGGAATCTTATGGAAACATATAACATTATAAAAGGACTGGACAAACTAGATGCAGGAAAAATGTTCCCAATGTTGGGCGAGTCCAGAACCAGTGGCCACAGTCTTAGAATAAAGGGGAGGTCATTTAAGACTGAGGTGAGAAAAAACGTTTTCACCCAGAGAGTTGTGAATTTATGGAATTCCCTGCCACAGAGGGCAGTGGAGGCCAAGTCACTGGATGGATTTAAGAGAGAGTTAGATAGAGCTCTAAGGGCTAGTAGAATCAAGGGATATGGGGAGAAGGCAGGCACGGGTTATTGATTGGGGACGATCAGCCATGATCACAATGCATGGCGGTGCTGGCTCGAAGGGCCGAATAGCCTCCTCCTGCACCTATTTTCTATGTTTCTATGTTTCTATATTATAATGATTGCTTGATGTATTGTAATCTTTGATTGTACTTTTGATATGCTGTATTATGCATTTTGCTGAATAAAGTCCTTGAAAAAAATAGAGGACAACATATGTGTGGAGCACCACGCACCTCCTCTACGTGGGGGTCTACCTGAGACCCACTGAGGGGGCTTGGCCAGCGAACTGGCAGGATCTAGAGGCGAGAGTCGTCGCCCGGCTGGGGCGCTGGTCAGGCCTCCTTGGCGTGCTCCCTTACCGGGGGAGTGCATTGGTCATAAACCAGCTGGTGGCCTCTGTTGTGGTACCAGCTGGCCACTCTGGTCCCACCCTCTTTATTTGTCATCATGATCCAGAGGAGGTTGGTGAACTTCTTCTGGGGATGAGAGGAATCATTGGGTCTCTGCTGGGGTTCTGAGTCTCCCGTTGGAGGAGGGCGATCAGGCACTGGTTTGCGTCCATACCCAGGTGGCGGCTCTCCGTCTCAGGACCCTGCGGAGGTATATGTACTCCGAGTGTCCTCCTGGATGGCATGAGCTGGCGACGTACTTTTTCTGCCAGGGTCGTTGCCTCAAGGAGGGCACACGGCTCCCGGTAGCGGGCATCAGTCGACACACTAGGCGGGAGTTGCCTGGCTTTTATCGAGATACTAGACTAAGTGGGACCCGTTGGGTCCCAGCATCACACGCGAGGGCTGGTCACCCAACACAATATTCCACCTCTCCACCAATTCCAATAGTGCTGGCCAGTGGTGGGGGGGGGGCGCTTTCTGTTGCGCTGGTATGGGTGTTGTGGGCCAAAGGTACTGGTTTCCAGAGGGCTATTATAGACATTGTGGGCCAAATGGATTCTTGGGCTGGCAGCTCAGTCACTGAGGCCAGGCAGCTCAGTCACTGAGGCCAGGCAGTACAATCACTCGGACCTGGCAGGCTGGCACCTGAGAAACTGCCAGAAATTCTGCACAAAACAGGTGACAGACTGTGAGAGAGAAGAGGGAGTGGGTGGACTGAATGGATTATTGGGCTGGCAGTTCAGTCACTTACGGCTGGTGGGCTGGCAATTCACTTACTCACGGCTTGTGGGCTGGCAGTGCAGTCAGTCACGCCTGGTACGCTGGCAGTTCACTCGGTCACCCCACCTACCTTCACCCCTCACTCTGCTCCTTGCCATTCCCCTCCCACCCACACATTCAGTGCATCTCCCCACAACCTCCCCCCATTCACTCTTAGTGGCTCTCCCACAGAGCAGCCATTCCTGCCTATTAGGTTCGCATTGTGATGAAGAACAGGCAGGTATGAAAAGTGCAAAAAGGATTTATTAAAGTTTAAAATGTGAATAACTCTTAAAATATAAGAACAAATTAAATGTTAAAGATGAGAATTATTAAGTTATTTCTACTTGTGTCTCTTGTTGTGTTCTGCTGCTCACTGCCTCTTGATGACTATTTCCTGTTGATAAAAAGAGACATTCATCCCAAACAATGACTTTCACTTGCCTCATGAAATGTGCCGTCTTAGAGTTCTTCTCGATGTTGCAGAATGTATCCTCGGCCACTTGGATGGGTATCTTGAATGGAGAATGTGTAGTTCTTCCACCAGGCATTAACGTAGCTGCTATCCCAGAGGATGCTACAGCAATAGCCACATCACCTTGACCTCTAACTTTTCCTGACATGATGTCGAAAAAGCAGCCTAAAGACAATTTCAGTTGTTAATGAACACTGAAGAATTTGTGCAAAACATTTTTTTGAGGCGGGGGCCGTCAGGGTGGGGTGGGGGGTGGTAAACGTCGTGCAGCCAAGGGAGGGGCACAGCTTCAGGCGGGGGCTCTCGTGAGCTGATGAGAAGGGGGGGGTGTCCTCCAGCGGGGGAAGTGGGCGGCTTCAGTAGGGGCAGGAGGGGGCGCATCCTATAGCCAGGCGGAGGGCAGCGTCTTGAGGTGGGGGATGTCAGTGGAGGAGGGGGGGGGGGCGGTGAGCGACTTACTCATGACCTCTGGACCATCACCCGGCGGGGTCACAACGTCAGAAGCCTGGATCGCCTCAGCGCAGAGGGAGAACAAAGAGGGAAGAGACAGAGACTTTAAGACTTTTGCCTCCATCACAGTGAGGAGGTGCCTGGTGAACTCACTGTGGTGGATGTTAATTTGTGTTTATTGTGTGTTTTGTTAATTATTATATGTATGACTGCAGGCAACGAAATTTTGTTCAGGCTGAATGACAATAAAGGAATCTAAGTCTAAGTCTAAGGCACACTCACTGCCTTGGGATTAACTCATGGCCTTTGGACTGACTGACTGACTCATGGCTTGTGGACTGACTGATTCCCGACTTCTGGAGTCACGTCCGACTATTGTAAACTGAAAACTGTAACATCTACATTGAGGAACAGCTTCTTCCTGAGCCATCAGGCTATTAAACATAACAAATAAGCTCTGAACTACGAAAGACTATATTATTTGTGCTATTTGCACACACACACACATATTCACACACACACATATTCACACACACACGTCTTCACACACACACACACACATATTCACACACACACACATATTCACACACACATATTCATTCACACACACATATTCACACACACACACACATATTCACACACACATATTCACACACACACACATATTCACACACGCACATATTCACACACACACACACACATATTCACACACACACATACATACAGGAAGATTGTTCCCGATGTTGGGGAAGTCCAGAACAAGGGGTCACAGTTTAAGGATAAGGGGGAAGTCTTTTAGGACCGAGATGAGAAGATCATTTTTCACTCAGAGAGTGGTGAATCTGTGGAATTCTCTGCCACAGAAGGTTGTTGAGGTCAGTTCATTGGCTATATTTAAGAGTGAGTTAGATGTGGCCCTTGTGGCTAAAGGGATCAGGTGTTATGGAGAGAAGGCAGGTACAGGACACTGAGTTGGATGATCTGCCATGATCATATTGAATGGCGGTGCAGGCTCGAAGGGCCGAATGGCCTACTCCTGCGCCTATTTTCTATGTTTCTATGTACACACACACACACGCACACAAACACACACATATATTCACACACACACACACACACATATTCACGCAGAGAAACACACTCATAAACACACACACACATACACATCCATACACACATATTCACACACACGCATACATACATTCACACACACACACATATTCACACACACACATATTCACACACACACATATTCACACACACACATATATTCAGACACACACATATTCAGACACACACACCCATACACACACACATACATATTCACACACACACATATAGAGATACACATAGACACACACATACGCACACACATACATACACGCACACACACACACACACAAATATATTCATACACTCACACACACATATTCACACACACACACACATATTCACACACACATAGTCACACACACATTGTCATACACACATTGTCATACACACACACACATATATTCACACACACACACACATATATTCACACACACACATTCATTCACACACACACACACATATATTCACACACACACATTCATTCACACACACACATATTCATTAACATACACACACATATTCACACACTCACATCCATTCACACACACACACATACATAGTCACAGTCACACACACACACATATATTCACACACACACATTCATTCACACACACACATATTCATTAACATACACACACATATTCACACACTCACATCCATTCACACACACACATATTCACACACACATAGTCACACACGCATATTCACACAGACACACACACACACACATATTCACACACACATATATTCACACACACACATATTCATTCACACACATATAGTCACACACGCACACACACACACACACACACTCTGCTCCTTGCCATTCCCCTCCCACCCACACATTCAGTGCATCTCCCCACAACCTCCCCCATTCACTCTTGGTGGCTCTCCCACAGAGCAGCCATTCCTGCCTATTAGGTTCGCATTGTGATGAAGAACAGGCAGGCATGAATAGTGCAAAAAGGATTTATTAAAGTTTAAAATGAGAATAACTCTTAAAATATAAGAACAATTTAAATGTTAAAGATGAGAATTATTAAGTTATTTCTTCTTGTGTCTCTTGTTGTGTTCTGCTGCTCACTGCCTCTTGATGACTATTTCCTGTTGATAAAAAGAGACATTCATCCCAAACAATGACTTTCACTTGCCTCATGAAATGTGCCGTCTTAGAGTTCTTCTCGAAGTTGCAGAATGTATCCTCGGCCACTTGGATGGGTATCTTGAATGGAGAATGTGTAGTTCTTCCACCAGGCATTAACGTAGCTGCTATCCCAGAGGATGCTACAGCAATAGCCACATCACCTTGACCTCTAACTTTTCCTGACATGATGTCGAAAAAGCAGCCTAAAGACAATTTCAGTTGTTAATGAACACTGAAGAATTTGTGCAAAACATTTTTTTGAGGCGGGGGCCGTCAGGGTGGGGTGGGGGGTGGTAAACGTCGTGCAGCCAAGGGAGGGGCACAGCTTCAGGCGGGGCTCTCATGAGCTGATGAGAAGGGGGGGGGGGTATGTCCTCCAGCGGGGGATGTGGGCGGCTTCAGTAGGGGGCAGGAGGGGGCGCATCCTATAGCCAGGCGGAGGGCAGCGTCTTGAGGTGGGGGATGTCAGTGTAGGGGGGGGGGGCGGTGAGCGACTTACTCATGATCTCTGGACACACTCACTGCCTTGGGATTAACTCATGGCCTTTGGACTGACTGACTCATGGCTTGTGGACTGACTGATGCCCGACTTCTGGAGTCACGTCTGACTTTTGTAAACTGAAAACTGTAACATCTACGTTGAGGAACAGCTTCTTCCTGACAGCCATCAGGCTATCAAACATAATAAATAAGTTCTGAACTACGAAAGACTATATTATTTGTGCTATTTGCACATACACACACAGTCACACACACTCACACACACAGTCACACACATATTCACACACACACACACATATTCACACACACACACACACACACACACATACATACAGGAAGATTGGTCCCGATGTTGGGGAAGTCCAGAACAAGGGGTCACTGTTTAAGGATAAGGGGGAAGTCTTTTAGGATGAGAAGATCATTTTTCACACAGAGAGTGGTGAATCTGTGGAATTCTCTGCCACAGTAGGTAGCTGAGGCCAGTTCATTGGCTATATTTAAGAGCGAGTTAGATGTGGCCCTTGTGGCTAAAAGGGTCAGGGGGTATGGAGAGAAGGCAGGTACAGGACACTGAGTTGGATGATCAGCCATGATCATATTGAATGGTGATGCAGGGTCGAAGGGCCGAATGGCCTACTCCTGCACCTATTTTCTATGTTTCTATGTTACACACACACACACACACACGTATTCACACATACACACATTCACACACACACACACATATTCACACACACATAAACACAAAGACACACACATAAACACACACACACATACACATCCATACACATACACACATATTCACACACATATTCACACACACACATATATACATTCACACACATACATTCACACACACATTCACAGTCACACACACATTCACACACACACATATTCACACACACACACATATTCACACACACACATATTCACACACACACACACAGTCCCACACACATAGTCACACGCATAGTCACACACACACATAGACCCACACACATAGTCACACACACACACACAAAGCTGCTTCCTGTTATGCCCAAGCAAAAAAAACATTTCAATAGTGAGAGAGGATGTATTTCCTGAGAAGGAGGTAGCTTCTGTAAACAGAAGTCTTCTGGTTGGTAGCTGACATCATGATTACATTGTTAAGACAGAATTGTAAATGTTGACTAAGTTCCTGTTGTTTCGAAGTTTGTGATCAACAATTTGTGATTGATAGAACCACAAGATGACAATTATTGTATTAGTAACAAGAATACTTTGAATGGGTATATTCTGTGATTTATTTGTGTTAGACATCATTGTTGCTACTCTGTATAAACATGTGACTACGTTTCCAAAATACTATAAATTGATGCTGTATGTCTTTGTTGATTAGAGTGGTGGCTCAGGAGGGATAAGTATCTGTTGGATACTTTACTTTGTATCCCTGGCACTCGCCGGCTAATGATCAGTAAAGCTTGTGTTGGTGTACCTAACCTATTGTGAGTTGTCTGTTTTAAAAAATGAACCTTAACAGAGACTTGTGGTTGTTGGGTCACTGAAAGAGAGGGGATTCACAGGTGGATTTGATGGGTTTGGACAACGAAGAGCACACTGATTTCATTGTTAACCAATAAAGAACTTCACTGAGGAACTTGACAATGTGAGACTTGACAGTGTAAGGCTGGTCCAGAAAGTAAAGGCAGGTGGGATCGAAGGCGAGCTGGTACAATGGATCCAAAATTGGCTTGGTGGTTGGAGGTTGAAGGTAGCAGTAGAAGGATGATTTCCTGCTTGGAGGTCTGTGACTGGTGAAGTGCAGCAGGGATCGGCGCTGCAACCTTTGCTGTTGATGTTATATTTTCACAGCTTGGATGTGAATGTAGGAGGTGTGATTAGTAAGTCTGTGGAGGACGCAATAATTGTGGATAGCGGGGAAGGTTGTCAAAATGTGCAGCAGGATATAGGCTAGATTATTAAAACCTTATTGACATGCAGGGATATCAGAGCAAGAGAGTGCATGTTTATCATGAGAGCAAGGAATTTTAAAGTGGATCTGAGTTGGAAGTTTTCTTTACACTGAGAGTGGGTGATATCTGGGACATGCTACAGAGGAGGTGGTGGAGTGAGATACAATCACTATATTTGAAGCACTTAAATACGTGAGGTGTATAAGAATACCGATGTAATGTGGGCAAATCGATTAGTATATCTGGGGAAAAGGTGGCATGGAGACGATGGGCCGAAGGGCCTGTTTCTGTAATGTACAACCATGGCTGAATAACTGAGTCACCACAGCCACTGGTCCAGGGAATTCCAAAGGTTCCCCAGTCTCTGTGTGCAGTAATGTCTCCTTATCTCTGTCCTACTTGGTGCCGCCCACATTCTGAGATGGTGCCCGTTCTCCAGACCCCTCAGACAGGGGAAATATCATCCCTGCATCCAGCCCACTGAGCCCTGTAAGAACTTTGTGTTTCACTGAGATCTCCTCCTATACACCCAAACGCTGGAGTACACAGGCCTAGTCTACTCAATCTCACCCCACACAGCAACCTCATTGTCCCAGGAACAAGTATTGTTAATCTTTGCTGCGTTGCCTCTGTGTCAAGTCTGTCAAGGAGCATAGGAACACAAGATAACAGGAGCAGGATTAGGATTTGCTCCTCAGGCTTGCCCCTCCATTCAATGTGATCATGGCTGATCGAAGCTGGCACCAATTCCTCTTCTGTGAGTTCCCCATAATCTTAATTTTTCCATCTATCAAATATTTATTTTTAGCCAAGTTGCAGATATCCAATAACCCAACAATTCACCACCATCTTGGGCACAATATTCCAGATATTGACTGCCCTCTGAGAGATGCAACTTCTACACATGAGAGGCCGCTCTGGAAGGTTGGATCTTATGGAATCCAGGGTGAACTAGCCGATGGAATACAACATTTAGCTGAAGGTCGCAGACAGAGGATGTTGGTCGAGGGTCGTTTTTCAGACTGGAGACAGAGTCCACTGTTGTTCCTTATATATATACACGATTGGGTGTGTATGTAGGTTGCACGGTTAGTCAGTTTGTAGATGGAACTAAAATTGGTGACATTGTGGAGAGTGAAGAAAGTTATCTGAGAGTAATTGGGATCCCTGTGAACTGGGCCAATGGGCTCAGGAATGGCAGGTGGGATTTATTCATGTGAAGGTGAGGTGATGCTCTTTGCTGAGACAAACCAGGGCTGGACATACACTGTAAACGGGGAACTTTATAGAACTGAGAGATCTCGGGCTGCAGGTACACAGTGCCATGGAAGATGCAACAGTGACAGGCAGGGTGGTGAAGAATGTGTTTGTCACTCATGCTTTATAGGTCAGGATATTAAATACAGCGTTTGACACAATGAGGTTGTTAGCAAATGAGAGAGGTTGCAAAAGGATTTATGATAATCTCATTGTCTGAAGGACTGGGTTATAAGGAGACGTTGGACAGGCAGGGTCAGTTTTCTTTGGAGCACATCAGGATATTATTATAGACGTGTATGAGATCTATATAAGGTGCACAGATAAGGTGAATAGCCACAGTATTTTACCCAAGACAGGAGAGTTTAAACCTCTGACTATGATATTTCCCAACTGATGAGTTTAGTGGTAGATCAAATCTCCAATTTCCCTTCAGTCCACAATAGAATTAATCTTTGCATCTAGGTATAGCTTAAAGATGTATAGGAATGAACTGCAGATGCTGGATTAAACCGAAAATAGATTCAAAAAGCTGGCGTAACTCAGCGGGACAGGCGGCAGCTCTGGTGAGAAGGAGTGGGTGACGTTTCGGTTCAAGACCCTTCTTCAGACTGGTTGTGGATAAGGGAAACAAGAGATATAGGCGATGATGTGAAGAGATAAAGAACAATGAATGGAAGATATGCAAAAAATAACGATGAGATGAAACAGGCCATTGTTAGCTATTTGTTAGGTGAAAACGAGAAACTAGTGTGACTTGGGTGGGGAGGGAAAGAGAGAGAGGGAATGCCGGGGCTACCTGAAGTTATAGAAATCAACATTTCATACCACTGGGCTGTAAACTGCCCAAGCAAAA
This sequence comes from Malacoraja senta, assembly GCA_038087875.1. Lineage (NCBI taxonomy): Eukaryota > Metazoa > Chordata > Chondrichthyes > Rajiformes > Rajidae > Malacoraja > Malacoraja senta. The sequence continues at coordinate 46,298 of JAXLNO010000802.1, read as the reverse complement.
TATGAGATGCTGTTCCTCCAATTTGCATTCATCCTCACTCTGACAATGGAGGAGACCTAGGACAGAAAGGTCTGTGTGGGAATGGGAAGGAAAATAGTAAGATTAAACGAGAACTTACCTAAGTTTGAAGTTTGATCTTTATTTTATGAGGAGTTACGTAGGTGATTACGTGAAGAAGCCCGTCAGTGCGCCTGCGCGTCAATCTTCAAAGCAGCGGTGTGAAATCACAAAAAACAACAACCGAAGTAATATAGTCTCATACTAAAACGAGTAAGACAAGAACTTCCATCTGACCTTTATGATAGAGGGTAGGGTCGTGGCGGGCACGTAATCACCTACGTAACTCCTCATAAAATAAAGATCAAACTTCAAACTTAGGTAAGTTCTCGTTTAATCTTACTATTTTACTTCGGAGTCACGTGAGTGACTACGTGAAGATTTTAAAGCTTTGTGATTTCATGCCGTGGATCAATCCCGGCTTCTCACTGCATAGATTGACTCGGAACGAGAATAATCAATCATGCATTCATAATAACATTTGTACCACAAATGCAGTAATTCATTTCAAGAATGAAATGAATCAGATCCCCTTTAAACCAGAGGAATTTACACAGAACTTAAAATAGTTTCTGCAAACAACCCCGCATTAACAATAGGCCGATGGTAAAAATGTTGAAACATCAACTCATTGGACCACCCGGCGGCTGCGAGGATATGGTCGACGGCCCCGTCTTTTGCCCTGGCCGCCGACATTTCTGCTGCCCTAGTTGAGTGAGACGTAAAAACATAAGTGTTAATACCAGCAGCTGTTAAGACTTCTTTTATCCATCTGGAAATAGTCTGTATTGAAACTCTCTTGTGTGGTTTCTTGTGTGTGATCAAAAACCCAGTTTCCGTATTCTCAAATTCTTTGTGACATCAATGTATTGTAATAAATATGTCTTAATACAAAGACATGGATCATTTGGATATGCTGCCAGCATAATTTTAAATCCTGTCACACCTGGCCTAATTTGCTTTATTAGGTCATAGATATAGAATGTAACCTTGTCTTCAGTTACTTCCATACTATCTATTTGTAATTTTCCAAGTGTTTGCACTCGTTGTGCTGTCACTCATGCCATAAACATGAATACTTTCATACTGAGCTTGACCAAAGGTAAAGACACACTTGATAACCATCACGAAGTAGTTTCCGTACCACACTTACATCCCAGATTGTCACGTACCTAGGTTTCGGTGGTTTGGAATTAAAGATTCCTTTCATTAGTCTGGAAACAATTGGGTGTGACCCAATTGAGTTTCTTTCTGAATCCAGAACCAAATATGAGGACAATGCACTTCTGGCTGAATTAATTGCACTACAACTCAGACCTTCATCATAATAAATTTTTGACAGAAATTCTAAACATTTGAAATATCTGCAGTACTTTATTGCACATTCTTTTGTACCCAGAACTTTTCCCATTTCTTAATATAAGAAAGGTACTGTTTTTGAGTGCTCTTCCTCCAGGCTGCCGTAAGCATGTCCACAGTATGCTCAGACAGTCCTCGTCCCAGAAAAGGCATTCTTAAAACCTGCAAATCAACAAATCCAAACGATCATATAATGGATGTTGTTCCCCTGTACAGGGAGCAGCAATAAATTACTCTTTTTTGGGACTTTCATCAACATTTGTGTTGTTAATTCTAATATCAACGGATACCATGGCTGTGTAGGCCAATCTGGTACTACCAATACCCTTGAAGCAGCATCTTGCCTGATTTTAAGCAAACATTGGCTTATGAGGCAGAAAGGTGGAAATATATATGAAAACATACCACCCCAATGTAGCGAGAAAGCATCAATCGCCACTGCTCCTGGATCTGGTTTTCATGAGACATATCTCGATAGCTGATGATTCAAGTCGATGTCGGGCATTCCAAATCTGATTACTATATCATTGAATACCTCTTGATTCAACATCCATTCTTTATTATCATGGAACTTTTCGTGACTTGGTGTCTGCTATCGTTCATTCTACCTGGTAGATAGATAGCTGAAATCCAAATGTTCTTTTCAATACACCAAGCCCAAAGTTGATTAACCATTTTGTCACAAGACACCGACTTAATTCCATATCATTAATATAAACAACTACTGTTGTGTTATCAATTTGAACTTGAACATGCTTATTAGTTGTGTTAGAACAATAAGCTTGGAGCCCATAGAAACATCCTAGAAGCTCCAAATAGTTAATTCCCCATGTCTGCAGTAACAATGACTCTTCCTGATTCCATCTGCCTCCACAGCTAGATGTTAAGTCAGTTGCACCCCATCCTGGTGCACTGGCATCAGTTTGTAATATCATGGAAGGTTGTTCAATCAGCACTTTGCTGGAACTGCTTGAGACATGTAGAATCCACCACTGCAGACCAGAAACAGCATTTGTTGTTAGTTGCATGGTTCTATCAAAATGACCAACATGCATTCTCGGTGCCTGTTCTTTAAGTCTCTGCAGCTGTTGATAATGTAATGGTCCAAATTGGACTGCTGGGAATGCTGCTTCTAATTTTCCCAGTACACGAGCCACCTGTCTAATTGAAGGTTTTTGCTCGTTTAGGAGATTACTGCAATCTTTAATCAAATCCACCCTTTTCCCTGGGCAAAGTGATATTCATTTGGACTGAATCAATTGTGAACCCCAAATAATTAATAGAGGTACATGGTGTTAACCTGGATTTCTGTGGATGAATTAGAAACCCCAACTTTTCAAAAGTTGATTTCACAACTGCAACAGATACTTCTGTTGACTGTTTTGTCTTTCCTATAATCAAGACATCATCCAAATATGCCATTAGTACATGCCCCTGGCTACTCAGCAAGCCCAGAATTGGTTTTAACAATTTTTGTGAATATTCTGAGTGCAGATATTAACCCATTAGGCAGAGCTTTGAACTGCCACAACTGGTTCATCCATTTAAATTTAAGATACTTCCTATCTTCTGAATGAACAGACACTGAATAATATGCATCTTTCAAGTCTATAGTTGCCATATAACATGCTTCTGAAATAAGCTGTTTGGCAGTCACAAATGTTTCCATTTTAAAATGTCTAAATTGCACAAAAGGATTCAGATTTATCAAATCTACAAGAATCCTACATCCTCCATCCTTTTTTGATCGAGGGAATATTTTTGACACAAATTGGTGACTTTGGTAGACTGATTTTTCAATAACCCCTTTTTTTTTATATAGGGTTTCAATTGCAACCTGAACCTCCATCACTTCTTTTTGTACAAAGTGCAGAGTTCGGCTAGGAACATGCTGAACAGGCAAATCATAATTTGGATTGAATTCAATTCGAAATCCTTGTATATTATTCAGGATTACCACATCTGAAGTAATTTTCTTCCAATTATTATAGAAGAAATGTAACCTGCCTCCAACTTTTGGACTTAATCCAGTTAGTATGTTCCCATGAGAACCAGGTCCACCTACCTCTTGAGTCATTTCAGTACCCTGATATTCCTGGGTTCTCCCGGAAGCACGCCCACTGGTTCTTGCTCCCGCTGCAGGCCGCCAACTACGTCCCTGCGTTGATGAGCGACTTGGTCCAGGATCCGTATGACGTCTGAAAGGATACTTCCTCTTTACAGACTTCACAACCATTGATGTCTTCATCAATCCTGTTTTCGCTTCATCTTCCAACTCTTTAATACGTCTCCCGAGATCTCTCCAAAGAGTAAGTTGGGTAATTTGTATATTACTTGGTTTGCAGAGTGCTGCGAATTTCGGATTCATAGTAGACCGTATAGCACTTCTCGAAGTGGGTGCTGCATAGCAACCCCAGTGCTTGCTGATGCAACTTCGTCATCTTTTGGTTGTTACCTGCTATTCTGGTAAAAGCAGTTATTCCAGAACCCAGCAGCTTTAATATTCTCTGCAACTGATTCCAGATACTCTTGCAGTCTCATCCATTTCATGCTGTTCCAGCTAATGGTAAACCAAGTAATTTATTAAGGAGGCCAGTTCTTCCTAATGGCTCTCCTGACCCTGACGGGGCAGCGAATCCTACTACCAGGGTTGGAACATCTGGCAGCTGCCTTTCATCGCCTTGTACAGCCTCACCGTCAGAGTCGGGGTCTGAAATCTCATGACCCGTAGCACGCTCCTCATTCCTGAGGGTGCATTCCATCAGCCCTGAGCCAGGTGCTGTTAAGCTGCTCCTGCAGCTTGGATTACAGTACACTCCTTCCAAAGTGAACTTTTGCTCCAACAACCTATGAAAAAGGCTTATATTTGGGCAATACGCTCGAAAGCAGTATCTAGCCCTGTACCAGGAGCTGTTTGAGCTGTTTCCAGCAGCTTGGCTTTCAGAACACTCCTCACTGAGTGAACGTTGCTCCAACAGCCTGTGTAAAAGGCTTTCTATTTGGGCAATACGCTCTAAAGCAGTATCTAGCCCTGGAGCTTCTTCATTGCCTGGGACTCCCTCCGTTGGGATTTAAACTTTGTCTTTTGCCCAACAGGCACTGACTGTGTTTTCACCAGCCCCAGGTCCACAGTCACTATGCTCACCGCTGGCGACTGTACCGGGGTTTAGAGGCGGTTGGTCTCTAACCGCGGACTCCCGACTTTCCCGACTTCTGTCGGCTATGTCGCTCGCCTCTTCCCCCTGTCCGTTTTTTCCCATGGCGTCTGTGGAAAAAATCCCCATAGACCCACAGTAAACGGACCTGGAAAACCTGTAAAAAAGTTTTTACTTACCTTGTAGTTGAAAAACTACAAACCACTCGAGGAGCACTGCTCCTCACGTCCGTTTGCGTCAAGGCGTCTGACGTAATGACGCGCAGGCGCACTGACGGGCTTCTTCACGTAGTCACTCACGTGACTCCGAAGTAAAATTAAAGTGTTAATGTATTTACAACGTAGGCAGGAAATGGTCAGGATGAGACTTTGAGTAATCGTACAGATTGTCTATTGTCCATTGTCTATTGTCTAACTCTCTCTTGAAAGCCTCCTGAAAATTCTGTGGCAGAGAATGCCACAGATTCACAACGTGGTGGTTGGCGAGGTGGAGGGCCACGGCGCCCTGGATGAGAGTATTTTATTGCCTAATGCACCAAATAGAACAAATAGAAGCAAAGAATAAAGAGCATGAGAGCAGATTACGTTAAGACACGAATGTGGAGACGGCGTCTACTTGGGTCCCCTTTGATCTCTTGTTTTCACACCTTATCCTTCCAAACGTTTACGTCCCCCTCTTCCTTGACTCTCAGTCTGAAGAAGGGTCCTGACCAGATACGTCACGCATTCCTTCCATCCAGAGATACTGCCTGTTCCGCGGAGATATTCCCGCATTTTGTGTCCTCAGACGGCGTCGTTGCTTGTGAATCGATTCTGAAATAAAACCAAAAGGAAGATATATAGACACGAGAAACCGCAGATGCTTGTTTACAAAAACCCACAAAGTGCTGGAGTGACTCAGTAGGTCAGGCAGCATCTCTGGAGAAGATGGATCTCCAGAAGTGTCCATGTTCTCCAGAGATGTTGCCAGGCCCACTGAGTAACTTCAATATGTTATAAGGTCATAAGGGCATAAGTGATAGATGCGGAATTAAGCCATTCGGCCCATCAAATCTACTTCGCCATCCAATCATGGCTGATCTATCTCTCTCCAAACCCCTTTCTCCTGCCTTCTCCCCATAACTCTTGACAGCCATACTAATCAAGAATCTAGCTATCTCCGCCTAAAAAATATCCATCAACTTGGCCTCCACAGCCTTCTGTGCAAAGAAATCTACAGATTCACCGCCCTGTGAGGAAATTCCTCCTCATCTCCTTCCGAAAGGAACGTCCTTTAATTCTGAGGCTGTGACCTCTGGTTCTGGACTCTCCCACTGGTGGAAACATCGTCTCCGCATTCACTCTATCCAATCCTTTCACTATTGGACGTTCCAATAAGGTCCCCTCCCCCCGCCCTCACCTTCTCCTTCGTCATAGCCACTGCATTAACGTCCACGCCCTGACTCTCTTGAATTTCAGGCACGTTGCTCTTGTCATCCACTGTGAAGACGGATGCAAAAAACGTTCTTCAATTCCTCTGCCATTTCTTTATTCCCATTATAACTTCTCCTATGTCTTATTTTGTGTCTCATAAAGGAAAACGTTGCCTATTGAAAAATAACAAACTATTTACAGGAAAGGAAGCTCTTTTTTTTATTAACGGAGTTGGCTTTGTTTGCTGTAATCGTAAATATTCCTGAATAAGATGACGATATTTATCATGTGTAAGAATGAACTGCAGATGCTCGTAAAATCGAAAGTAGACACAAAATGCTTGTATAACTCATTGGGTGAGGCAGCATCTATGGAACGAAGGAATGGGTGACGTTTCTGGTCGAGACCCTACTTCAGACTAATGTCAGGGCAGGGGGTGGGACAAAGATAGGCAGAGACAGTAAGACTAGTGGGAGAACTGGAAAAGGGAAGAGGATGGAGAGAGAAGGCAAGGACTATCTGAAGTTGGAGAAGTCAATGTTCATACCACTGCAGTATGAACTACCCAAGCGAAATATGTGGTGCTAATCCTCCAATTTGAGCTGGCCCTCACTCTGACAATGGAGGAGGCCCAGGACAGAAAGGTCAGATAGGGAATGGGAGGGGGAGTTGAAGGGCTGGGCCACTAGGAGATCAGGTAGGTTACGACAGACTGAGCGAAGGTGTACAGCATAACAATCGCCGAGCCTGCGCTTGGTCTCGCCGATGTAGAGAAGTTGACACCTGGAACAGCGGATACAGTAGATGAGGTTGGAGGAGGTGGAAGTGAACCTCTGCCTCACCTGGAAATACTGTTTAGGTCCTTGGATGGAGTCGAGGAGGGAAGTAAAGGGACAGGTGTTGCATCTCCTGCGGTTGCAGGGGAAAGTACCCAGGGAAGAGGTGGTTTGGTTGGGAAGGGACGAGTTGACCAGGGAGTTATGGAGGGAACGGTCTCTGCGGAAGGCAGAAGAGGGTGGATATGGGAAGATGTGGCCAGTAGTGGGATCCCGTTGGAGCTGGCGAAAATGTTTGAATTGTATGCTGTATATTCCCCTGCAGCCACAGGAGATGCAACACCTGTCCCTTTACCTCCCCATCGACTCCATCCAAGAACCTAATCAGTCTTTCCAGGTGAGGCAGAGGTACACTTGCACATCCTCCAACCTCATCTACTGTATCCGCTGTTCCAGGTGTCAATTTCTGTACATCGGTGAGACCAAGCGCAGGCTCGGCAATCGTTTCGCTGAACACCTCTGCTCAGTCCGTCTTAACCTATCTAATATCCCGGTGACCCAGCACTTGACCTCCGCCTCCCATACCCAATCTGACCCTTCTGTCCTGGGCCTCCTCCATTGTCAGAGTGGGGCCCAGCGCAAATTGGAGGATCAACGATATGTATCAATTTTGTTGAACCTTGGTGTTAAATGACAATAAATGGCATTCTAAATTCTAAATTTGTCGATATGGTCATTTGCAAAATCCAATTCCGATTCTTCTGTTCCTTTTAAATCTTTTCACCAATTCTTCAGATAGAATATTGGGCCAAGGGCAGATAAGGATGGAACCATAATGCTGGAAAGTGAGGGCGGAGTAGCAGCGACTGTGAAAGATAAAAATCTGAGCCTCGATCGGAGTCCACAGAGGAAGCAGGATTAGTAAGATTAAACGAGAACTTACCTAAGTTTGAAGTATGATCTTTATTTTATGGGGAGTTACGAAGGTGATTACGTGAAGAACCCCGCCAGTGCACCTGCGTGTCAATCTTCAAAGCAGCGGTGTGAAATCACAAAAAACAACAACCGAAGTAATATAGTCTCATAATAAAATGAGTAATACAAGAACTTCAATCTGACCTTTATGATAGAGGGTAGGGTCGTGGTGGGCACGTAATCACCTACGTAACTCCTCATAAAATAAAGATCAAACTTCAAACTTAGGTAAGTTCTCGTTTAATCTTACTATTTTACTTCAGAGTCACGTGAGTGACTACGTGACGATTTTAAAGCTTTGTGATTTCATGCCGTAGATCAATCCCGGCGTCTCACTGCATTGATTGACTCGGAATGAGAATAATCAATCATGCATTCATAATAACATTTGTACCACAAATGCAGTAATTCATTTCATTAATGAAATTAATCAGATCCCCTTTAAACCAGAGGAATTTACACAGGACTTTAAATAGTTTCTGCAAACAATCCCGCATTAACAATAGGCCGATGGTAAAAATGTTGAAACATCAACTCATTGGACCACCCGGCGGCTGCGAGGATATGGTCAACGGGGACGTCTTTTGCCCGTCCGCCGACGTTTCTGCTGCCCTAGGCGAGTGAGACGTAAAAACATCAGTGTTAATACCAGCAGCTGTTAAGACTTCTTTTATCCATCTGAAAATAGTCTGTACTGAAACTCTCTTGTGTGGTTTCTTGTGCGTGATCAACAACCCAGTTTCCGTATTTCTCAAATTCTTTGTGACCTCAATGTATTGTAACAAATATGTCTTAACACAGAGACAAGAATCATTTGGATATGCTGCTAGCATAATTTTAAATCCTGTCACACCTGGCCTACTTTGCTTTAGTAGGTCATGGATATAGAATGTAACCTTGTCTTAAGTTACTTCCATCCTGTCTATTTGTAATTTTCCAAGTGTTTGCACTAGTTGTGCTGTCACTAATGCCATAAGCATAACTACTTTTATACTGAGCTTGGCGAAAGGTAAAGACACACTTGGTGACTATTCACGAAGTAGTTTCAGTACCACACTTACATCCCAGATTGTCATGTACCTAGGTTACGGTGGTTTGGAATTAAAGATTCCTTTCATTTGTCTGGAAACAATTGGGTGTGACCCAATTTGGTTTCTTTCTGAATACAGAACCAAATATGAGGACAATGCAATTCTGGCTGAATTAATTGCACTACAACTCAGACCTTCATCATAATAGAGTTTTGACAGAAATTCTAAACATTTGAAATATCCGCAGTACTATATTGCACATTCTTTTGTACACAGAACTCTTCCCATTTCTTAATATAAGAAAGGTACTGTTTTTGAGTGCTCTTCCTCCAGGCTGCCGTAAGCATGCCTACAGTACGCTCAAACAGTCCTCGCCCCAGAAAAGGCATTCTTAAAACCTGCAAATCAACAAATCCAAACGATCATATAATGGATGTCGTTCCCCTGTTACAGGGTGCAGCAATAAATTACTCCTTTTTGGGACTTTTATCAACATTTGTGTTGTTAATTCTAATATCAACGGATACCATGGCTGTGTAGGCCAATCTGGTACTACCAATACCCTTGAAGCAGCATCTTGCCTGATTTTAAGCAAACATTGGCTTATGAGGCAGAAAGGTGGAAATATATATGAAAACATACCACCCCAATGTAGCGAGAAAGCATCAATCGCCACTGCTCCTGGATCTGGTTTCCATGAGACATATCTCGATAGCTGATGATTCAAGTCGATGTCGGGCATTCCAAATCTGATTACTATATCATTGAATACCTCTTGATTCAACATCCATTCTTTATTATCATGGAACTTTCGTGACCTGGTCTCTGCTATCGTGTTCATTCTACCTGGTAGATAGATAGCTGAAATCCAAATGTTCTTTTCAATACACCAAGACCAAAGTTGATTTAACCATTTTGTCACATGACACCGACTTAATTCCACCCATATCATTAATATAGGCAACTGCTGTTGTGTTTATTAATTTGAACTTGAACCTTCCTTTTAGTTGTGTTTAGAACTATAAGCTTGGAGTCCATAGAACCCCCCTAAAAGCTCCAAATAGGTAATTCCCCATGTCTGCAGTAACAATGACTCTTCCTGATTCCATCTGCCTCCACAGCTAAATGTTAAGTCAGTTGCACCCCATCCTAGTGCACTGGCATCAGTTTGTAATATCATGGAAGGTTGTTCAATCAGCACTTTGCCGGAACTGCTTGAGACATGTAGAATCCACCACTGCAGATTAAAAACAGCATTTGTTGTTAGTTGCATGGTTCTATCAAAATGACCAGCATTTACTCTCAGTGTCTGTTCTTTGACTCTCTGCAGCTGTTGATAATGTAATGGTCCATACTGGACTGCTGGGAATCTACTAATTTTCCCAGTACTCGAGCTACCTGTCTGATTAAGGGTTTTTGCTCGTTTAACAGATTACTGCAATCTTTAATCAACTCCACCCTTTTTTCACTGGGCAAAGTAATTTTCATTTGGGCTGAATCAATTGTGAACCCCAAATAATCAATCGAGGTACATGTTGTTAACCTTGATTACTTTGGATGAATTTAGAAACCCCAAACTTTCAAAAGTTGATTTCATAACTGCAACAGATGCTTCTGTTGACTTTGTCCTTCCTATAATCAGGACATCATCCAGGTATGCCGTTAGTACATGCCCCTGGCTTCTCAGCAACCCCAGAATTGATTTTAACAATTTTGTGAATATTCTGGGAGCGGACGTTAACCCATTAGGCAGAGCTTTGAATTGCCCTAACTGGTTCATCCATGTAAATTTAAGATACTTCATATCTTCCAAGTGAACAGACACTGAACAAAAGGATTTAGACTTGTCAAGTCTATAATAATCCTACATCCTCCATCCTTTTTTGATCGAGCGAATATATTTGACCCAAATTGGTGAATTTGGTAGACTGATTCTTCAATAACACCTTTTATATATAGGGTTTTGAAGCGCAGCTTGAACCTCCATTACTTTTCAAAGTGGAGAGTTCTGCTAGGAACATGCTGGACAGGCAAATCATAATTTGGATTGAATTCAATTCGAAATCCTTGTATATTATTCAGAATTACCACATCTGAAGTAATCTTTTTCCAATTGTTATAGAAGAGACGTAATCTGCCTCCAACTTTTGGACTTAATCCAGTTAGTATGTTCCCATGAGAACCAGGTCCACCTACCTCTTGAGTCATTTGAGTACTCTGACATCCCTGGATTCTCCCGGAAGCACCACCACTGGTTCGTACTCCCGCTGCAGGCCGCCAGCTACGTCCCTGCGTTGATGAGCGACTTGGTCCTGGTCCAGGATCCGTATGACGTCTGAAAGGATACTTCCTCTTTACAGACTTTACAACCATTGATGTTTTCATCAATCCTGTTTTCGCTTCATCTTCCAACTCTTTAATACGTCTCCCGAGATCCTCTCCAAAGAGTAAGTTGGGTAATTGTATATTACTTGGTTTGCAGAGTGCTGCGAATTTCGGATTCATAGTAGGCCGTATAGCACTTCCTCAGACAATTGATCTCGAAGTGGGTGCTGCATAGCAACCCCAGTGCTTCCTGATGCAACTTCGTCATCTCTTAGCTGTTATCTGCTATTCTGGTAAAAGCAGTTATTCCAGAACCCAGCAGCTTTAATATTCTCTGCAACTGATTCCAGATAATTTGGTTCAATGCTGGTGCTTTCAGCAACACACAGTTACTTGGGGTCTCCTGCTTTCTTGCAGTCTCATCCATCTCCTGCTGTTCCAGCTGATGGGAAACCAAGTAATTTATTAAGGAGGCCAGTTCTTCTCCTAATGGCTCTCCTGACCCTGACGGGGGCAGCGAATCCTACTGCCAGGAGTGGAACATCTGGCAGCTGCCGTTCAACGCCTTGTACAGCCTCACCGTCAGAGTCGGGGTCTGAAATCTCATGACCCGTAGCACGCTCCTCATCCCTGAGAGTGCATTCCATCAACCCTGTACCAGGAGCTGCTGAGCTGCTTCCAGCAGCTTGGATTTCAGTACACTCCTCCCTGAGTGAACTTTGCTCCAACAGCCTATGTAAAAGGCTTTCTATTTGGGCAATACGCTCGAAAGCAGTATCTAGCCCTGTACCAGGAGCTGTTGAGCTGCTACCAGCAGCTTGGATTTCAGTACACTCCTTCCTGAGTGAACCTTGCTCCAACAGCCTATGTAAAAGGCTTTCCATTTGGGCAATACACTCAAAAGCAGTATCTAGCCCTGGAGCTACTTCCATTGCCTGGGACTCCCTCCGTGAGCCGTTGGGATTTAAACTTCGCCTTTCGCCCGACATGCGCTGACTGTGTTTTCCCGACTTTCTGTCGGCTGAGTCGCTCGCCTCTTTCCCCTGCCCGTTTTTTCCCATGGCGTCTGTGGAAAAAATCCCCACAGACCCACATTAAACGGACCTGGAAAATATGAAAAAAGTTTTTACTTACCTTGTAGTTGAAAAACTACAAACCACTGGAGGAGCTCTGCTCCTCACGTCCGTTTGCGTCAAGGCGTCTGACGTAATGACGCGCAGGCGCACTGGCGGGGTTCTTCACGTAGTCACTCACGTGACTCTGAAGTAAAATCCAGGTCCTTTGCGATAATCGAATGACCTATTATGAGAATTAAGGTCAATACAGCAGGCCTTCTATTTCTGGAATAAAAATGAGTTTGGCTCGTGGCTCAAGGAGTTCATTGGGATTCTATGTGTTAGTGGTTGTGAGCAGAAGAGAAAGTACTCTATGTTCTTAACTGGTCTCTCGATCGCCACTGAGTATACTTGTCTCTACAAGGACAATAATAGGGGCCTAACATCCATCTTATCATGCAGGCTTAGAGAGGACAACCACAAGCAAGTGGTCCTGGTCCAATTACTCTCTTGCATAAATGCTGTTCTTGTATATGTAGGTATAACAGTGAGGACGAGAGTGAGATTGGCTTGGCTACAATGTCCCAATGGTCAAATAGGCTATCTGAAAAATTAGGAAAGACCATTTGGAGCAGATATTGAAAGGGGCCTGGTGCCCACAAGGCAGTGTCTTAACAAAACAATCACTATCTTTGTGACAGGAGGGGGGAAATGTACTGAGAGGTTTCTAGTGATATAACCAAATAGCTCATGTGTTTTTTTTGTAAGTCACAATGGTATTCAAACGATACCCAGTTATGGGATCCCAATGCCTACGATTAGCAAATTGGTTTCAACATCATCAAATATGGGTTTAAAATGAACTGAAAATGCTAGAAACACTCAGCTGATCAGACAGCATTTGTGGCAAGGGAAACAGAGCTAATGTTTCAGGTTGAAGGCCCGTTGCAAACGTCTCAGATGTGAAACCCGCGAGTACTAATTCATTTTACATGGATCTACTTCATGCACTGATTGTTCCCAGCGGTTTTCTCTTTTTAGTTCAGATTTCCAGCATCTGTAGCCCTGTTATTTTCATTTACAAGAAATCGAAACACTCAGTAACACAGGAAGCATCTGTGGAGAGTTCGCCTTACAGGTTGAACGCCTCTCATCAAAACTGATCTGCTGCCTGACCTGCTCTCTCTTTCAGCATCTCTCTTTCTTTCAGATTTAGAAGATGAGCATTTTTTTTTTGATTTCCTAAAGTTAACAAATTGGACGCTTTTAAATAGTGCAAAAATATAATTGTGTGTGAAAAATTTGTAGGTTAATATCCAATTATTTTATTTCAGCCATAAAATAGCACGTGAGATGCGAAAATTCACAAATCAGAAACAAATTTTAATTTCCAAGATCTCAATCATTAGTCTTTGTATGGTATTAAATTAGAGACATCCACAGAAACTTATTCATTTAACTACTTTAAGTGCACTGGAGGCAAGCAATATTCATACAAAATATTTTGCTCAGTGATGTTACATTTTTGTCACCAGGCTTTGCTCCACTGCTTTGTACATAGTTCACACCAATGAAGTTAATGTGATAGATGTGGTTGTTAGATGTTAGCCAAAGCTATATTCCAGATACAGGGTGAATACAGAGAATGAAACATGTATAATCCAACTATATGCACAGATTTTAGTTTTTCGCAATAGGTTAGGGGATCTTCAGACATTGAATGGTATAGAATTAATTCACTAATGACTAGGTGGCTGCACAGTGGCGATGCGGTAGAGTTGCTGCATCACACCGCCAGAGACTCTCGTTCGATCCTGACCACGGATGCTGTCTGTACGGAGTTTGTGCGCTCTCCCTGTGACCGCGTGGGTTTCCTCTGGGTTCTCCAGTTCCTAGACACTCCAAAAGACGTACAGATTTGTGGGTTAATTTGGATTTGGTAAAATTATAAATTGTCCCTAGTATGTAGGATAGTGCGAGTGTAGGGGGTTGCTGGTCGGCAAGGACTCAGTGGGCCGAAAGGCCTGTTTCCGCGCTGTATCTCTAAAGTCTAAAGACTAAGTCTGTGAGAGGTGGAACAACCTCCTTAGGTTTTTATAAGAAAAAAAGATGAATGCCGTGATTGAGAGCAATGTGGAAATCCATTTATGGATTCATATTCTGATGAAAGGATGATGAGGTCTTTCTAATTTGTACATGAGTCAAGAGTTTTTGCACAGGGCTGTGCTGGTTTGAAAACACCGTTCTCAGTATAATAACTTTTTTAAATTAAAATGTGGACATAGCTATTACTATAAGACAACTTGGTATATAAATTGCATATGCTAAATGTTTTCGATATCTAAGTACAAATGTCAAAAGTGTGATTAGAAACAATATAAAATTGAATTGTATGTGTTTTGAATCTAGGCGGGCCTAGATGGCTTTTTAATTTGTTCTCCTTTTCCTGAGTTACTGAGTACATGGATCCTTTAAGTTAGCTAAAAATGACTGTAACATTGCAGGCCACAGCAAGGCTAACAATAAATATGTGTTGCTCAGATGCTTTCAACGGCATTCCTCTTACTTCTGGAACATTAAAATAAAAAAAACAATTCAAAATATCAAGTGGTAATATGAATTCTGTAAGAGGGGGAAGAAGGTTATAGTTTGATGTAAAAATAACATGTTTATAATATCTCTTGACATTATATGTGCTTCTTCAAAGCATATCAGGATGTTTGTTGTTGCATTATGCCCAGCGTGAAATGAATGTTATCCCTCCTCTTCCTACCCTCTCCCCTAAGAAAAGAAATACCAGAAGACCATTGAAACTATTTATCCATGGTTGGCATTTTTTAAGCATGACCTTTAATAATGTCCACAGACATAACATGCTTCCAGTTCTTCGAGTGATACCAATGATCTATTAAAAATAGTTTTCTAAGCAAATGTTATTTCACGCAACTGTATCTCATGATGTCTCACATCGAAAGCCTGTGCTTTGTACCCAATTTTTCTTAAAGATTTCCCACACTTCAGAATTAAACTAAAAGTCAAAGAATGGCCATATGGTTTAATGAGGAAGTTTGCAGATTATCACCAGCCCTCAGGAGGGGGTGTGGATGTTGTAGGGTTTAGAATATTGTATGTTTCAGTTAATAAATTGAAGAAAATCAGCACTCGTTTTATTCAGCAAAATATGAATGGATGTTACTCTTTTTTAGGAATACAATGCTGTGCTTTTATAGGGAAACCATTTGGGAAGGCAGCACAAAAGTGTTAAATGCCAGAGCTGGGTGAAGTACCTGGTAAATTTGATTACATTAAGTGGTCACTTCAAATAGATTTCCTGCAAATAATCTGCCAAAACTGAAATTATTATTGCCATGTTCACGTGATTTAAACATTATTTCTAAAGAATAACTTTTTCTGCATTCCGTATGTGAACATTTCCGACTTCTGAAACTGACAACCTTCTTAACTTAAACTAATGCAAACCCCAGATTGGCTCTTTGCAGTCATCTGGAATGAAGACTTTGAGAAAGTGAACATTATAATTAATTGGATTAGAGCCATATTTCTGCTTGTTGTGCTGTGCTGATTTGCATGAAACTGGAGTTTGTTTGGAACACTAGTTGCTCTGAGCTGTACTAAAACTTCTCTTTGATATAAACCCAACTGGAAATTTTGTAAATAAACAGCTTTTACACTGAATCTCCTTTCATGCACATCTAAGGTGAACTGGCTTCTTTAGTTTATGATATGAAATCCAGTTTATGTGTTCTACAGAATCTTGACTCTTTGAAAGAGTGGGTCCAGAACACAAGTACTGTCGTACATGAGTTCATTTAGTAATGAAAATCTTGGTCTTGGCTCAAAAATTAATACCATAATTTTTTTTTAAATTTCCACTAATTTATAGAGAAAAAACATAAAATATATGCCATAGGACATGCTGCATTTGTGAAGGGAAAAATAAGCTTTCTGATGAAAGGTCATTAACTTGCAAAATTTATTGTAAAATTTAGACGCAAGCATATAGAAGGATCCAGATCCTAAATGTTGCCTGTACATGTTCTCCAGACATGCTGCCTGACCAGCAGAAATATTAGAGCACTTTGTCTCTTAACTTGTAAAATGTATTTTGTTTCTATCTCCACAGATATTACCTGCGTTGCCGACCATTTTTTCTTTAAAAGTATATGTTTCAGTTTCTCTCAGAAATAATTTGATGAAGAGATTCATTTCTGTACCAGCATACCCTTTGGTTATCTGAAGAAAGGGGCATTTGAAGATCACGACCACAAACCAGACCCAAAGCTTATGGCAGCCAGCAGCAATTATCCTAACCTTCTGTATCTGCTTGAAATACGTGGACAACCTACAGCAGATACTATAAAGCCCCAGAGAGTGAGTGTTCTCCCCACAAGATCCTCCAAAATATTTTACAAGATCAGGAAACCAATATTATCATTCTCTCGCTATGCTTTTCTATGTCTTGCTTACTAAGTATCTGTGTAAATACAGATTTGTCTTCAGCATGGTAATTGTATCAGACCCCACCCCATTCTCTTCAGCATTTTCCAAACATCAAATAGTCACTGTGTGAAAAACCAACACCTCTAATCTAATTTAAAGCTCCTACCTCTCACTTTAAAACTGTGCCATATTGCTTTTATACCATACAAAGGGAATATCTTTGGACTATCTACCCTATCTGTATCTTTCATTATCTTATATACCTTTCTGAGATCATCCCTCAAGCCCCTTTGGTCCAAGGGAAACAAGCCCATCCTACGTAGCTATCCCATGACCAAATTATTCCAATCCAGCAAGATTCTGATGAATCACCTCCGCATACTCTCTTATTTCCTCCCTACAGCTTGGCGACTGGAACTGCACACAATATTTGTTGTACTGTCTAAAGGAGGGAATTTTGTGCTATTCCCTTATCCTGTATCAGGCTTTACTCAGATAGGCCAGACACAAAATTAAACAACTTGTAGATCAATGGTGAGGCTATAGAACAGGTCAGTTTATTGAAGGTCTTAACGGTGTGCACAGTTAACACTCCTATCTGAGTAAAGCCAGATACAGGTTATGGGTTTAGCACAAGATTCCCTCGTAAGCTGTATAACCGGTGTTTTATAAAGTTGCAATCTAATGTGCAACTCTTTAATTCTATGCTACAGCCTATGAAGGGAAACATGCCATATGCCTCCTTCACCTCCTTATCCACCTGCACCCCCATTTTAAAGGATCAATGGACTTGGATCCCTGGAGTTCTCCGTTTATCTACATTCCTTAGTACTCTACCATATACTGTGTATGTCCTATGATAGAGTCATAGAGTGATACTGGATTGTAATGGAGAGAGAGGACTGCTCCTCTGGAAACATTGGAGCGATCCTCCTCTCACCAATGAAACTGAAATACATAAATTATAACAAAAAAACAATTATACATAGAACAATCAGAACTTTGAAACAAATAAAACAAAATTTTTAATTAATATATTTATCGCTTTTATCTCCCATAGTTAATAACCCTTCGTTTAATCCCTCTATTACAGACAAATCTTTCACACAATGGGATAGACTAGGAATGAACATTTATTAAACGTGCACAAATGTTCGATTAATGTAAGACACATTTTAATACAATTTAAAATTTTACATAGATTATATTATTCCAAAACTAAAATCAATAAAATGTTCCCAAATGTATCATCCATTTGTGATAAATGTCAATCTCAAGAAGCTACTATAGCGCACTCATTTGTTTTCAGTACAAAAATTCAAAAATTTTGGATTTAAATTTTTGAAATCTTTACAAAATTATTTAAAATAAAACTGATACCCAAAGCAGAATGGATTATCTTCGGAACAACGGAAGATAGTCCAGAATTAAATGTGTTCCAAAAGAAATTAATAGACTATGGGTTAATAACTGGAAAAAAGTTAATCCTAAAATTCTGGAAAAACGTTCCAATACCAACTATAAACATGTGGATTTCAAATATGTTCGAAACATTACACCTAGAAGAGATAAGACTCCTCCAGATCACTTCCACCTGACGTGGTCTGCATTTATAGGATTATTACAAGTATAGGGTGCAAAAGTACTTTAAAAAAACCCTGAGGTCAGGTAAGGGGGGATGAAAGCTGGAGAGTTGGATTATCCCATTTGCTTGATGATTACAAAAAAGTACTTGTTTTTTCTCTTTTCCCTCTTTCTCTTTTTTCTTCTTTTTTAGGGTCTATTTCTTAACTCTTTTTTTTTAAATTTCTTTCTTATTGGGTCTTTGTTCTTTTTTGTTGTCACGTTTTTTACACTTTCACTTTTTTCCTTCACTTTCTTCTTTCTCACAATCTCATCCTTTCCCTTTATTAGTGTAAATAATAAACGGAGTACATTAATTATAATAAGATATATGTGATGAGTACTAATGTAATTGGTTGTAATGTAATGTACTTCTAATAAATAAATAAATAAAAAATTAAATAAAAATAGAGTGATACAGTGTGGAAACAGGCTCTTCGACCCAACTTGTCCAAACCGGCCAACAATGTCCCAGCTACACTAGACCCACTTGCCTGCGCTTGGTCCATATCCCTTCAAACCTATCTATGTACCTCTCTAACCCAAACGAAGGGATAGTCCCAGCCTCAACTACCTCCACTGGCAGCTTGTTCCATACACCCACCACTCTTTGTGTGAAAAATCTACCCCTCCGATTCCTATTAAAGCTTTTCCCCTTCACCTTGAACCTATGTCCTCTGGTCCTTCATTCCCCTACTCTGGGCATCTTCCTGATCTATTCCTCTCATGATTTTGTACACCTCTATAAGATGCCCCCTCATCCTCCTGCGCTCCATGGAATAGATACCCAGCCTACTCAACCTCTCCCTATAGCTCACACCCTCTAGTCCTGGCAACATCCTCGTAAATCTTTCCTGAACCCTTTCAAGCTTGCCAATATCCTATAACATGGTGGCCAGAACCGAACACAATATTCTAAATGCGGTCACACCAACGTCTTATACAACTGCAACATGACCTCCTAACCTATATACTCAAAACTCTTGACTGATGAAGGCCAAAGTGCCAAAAGCCTTTTTGACCTCCTTATCTACCTGTGACTTGACCTTCAAACAACCATGCGCCTGTATTCCTGGATCCCTCTGCTCTACCACACTACGCAGAGGCCTACCATTTACTGTGTAGGTCCCGCCCTTGTTCGACGTCCCAAAATGCAACACCTCACACTTCTCTGTATTAAATTCCATCAACCATTCCTCCGCCCACCTGACCAATCGATCCAGATCCTGCTGCAATCTTTCACAACCATCTTTACTATCTGCAAAACCACCCACTTTTGTATCCTTGTATGACTTTCCAAAATGTGCATCCTGTACTTGTCAAGTTCAAATTCCATCTGCCTATACTTCAGCCCACCTTCCATCTGATCTATATCATGCTGTAGTCCAAAGACAACATTCCTACCTAGCCACAACACCATCAACCTTCCTGTCATCTGCAAGTATATTAATTGTATCTCCTGTACTCATATCAAAGTCACTAATGTATATCACAAGCAGCTAAGGTACTGTGCTAGACCACTAATCACAGGCTTCCAATCAGTAAAATATATCTTCCACCACTACCCGGGCTTTGTTTCACAGAGCCAAGTTTTGGATACAATTAGCCAGTTTGCCTTGGATTTGATGTGCCTTAACTTTTTCGAACTTAACCTTTTCAAATACCTTTCTAAATTCCATATATACAACGCCTGTCACCCTGGGTTCATCAATCTTCTCAAAAAACTCATCAAATCACAGTCCTCAAATCTGCTAAAGCAAGCAACCTCCTGGGTGCTGTCTCTTTCATCTTGCCTAACTAGCATTGGTATCTCTAACATTGGCATCATGTTACAGAGTCCTGTTGGTCACCTGGGGAAGAAGCGTTCACTTCCCCATTTGGACACCTCAATGCTGTTTGATTGGCCGCTAGATCTTATCTAAGCAAAACTCTTCTGGACATCTCCTTGGGTGCTAATGTTTGAAGGCCGACCCAGTTGGTGGAGAATCTCTATCTAGGACAAGCAAAGGAAGCTTAGGTATAGATGTGCTCCACATTCCCTCCCGTCATCCAGTGTGTTAACATATCTCACTGCTGGCAGGACTGGCAAGAAAGGAATCTATCCTAATAGTGAGAATGCTGAAAGATGGCATTCCTGTGATGATCTTAGCATTGCAGTGATGGACTGGATCAATTATCGGAAGGTTGGTGGTTTGGCCGTTGGCAGGTGATTCAGTATGAAGAAAGCTTCAGACTCGAAACATCACCTGTTCCTTTTCTCCGTAGATGCTGCCTGACCCGCTGAGTTGCTCCAGCATTTTGTGTCTATCTTAGGAGATCCAGCAGGCCTTGGCAGACCGAATGCAAATGTTCGGCAAAATGGTCACCAAGTCTAGGCTTGGTCTTGCCGATGTAGTGGAGGCCACATTGGATGCAGTAGAAGAGGTTAGAGCAGGTGCACACATTTACCTTATTCCGCATAAGAACAACAGACACCAATGCAGAGAGAATTTTTTCGCAGTAAGTGTTATGATATTGGTCTGAAGAAAAGTCAGCAACCAAATATGTTAACTTTAATCATCCACAGATGCTGCCTGATCATCTGAGTATTTCTAGCATCTCCTGTTTTTATTGCAAACACAGTTATTTGAATGCGTTTACAGTGCAGTTAATCAAAGCAACCAAACTGGTGCTCCTTTTGGCTTCAGTTAGTAATCATGCATCATTTGTTAAGCTTTTACTTATTTACGTGCACAATATCGAACTCCTATCAAGATAGATATTTGGCTCCTGCAAACCTTCCCTTTTTCAGTCATTGCAGTCAGTTTTATTGGAAATGTATTATCTTACCATTCACTGCCAGTCTTGATTAGTAAAACTTTCCAAGGTCAGTTTGAAGTATTGCAGATGGAAAGCTTTTTGCTGTATAGTCAAGTGTTTCATTTACATCTGCCTAATTTAAGCTGGCATGAGCCAAATGTTCGATTTTAAACCCTGGGTGAAACATTTTAGGTATAAAATACAACTTTTACCTTTAAGAGTCATAGAATCAAACAGCATGGAAACAGGCCCTTCAGCCCAGTTTGCCCATGCCGACCAAGGTTCACCATGTACACTAGTCCAACCTGCCTGTGTTTGACCCACATCCCTTTAAACATTTCCTACCTGGAATTTGTTGCCACAGGCGGCTATGGAGGCCAAGTCAATGGATAATTTTAAGGCAGAAATTGACAGATTCTTGATTAGTAAGGGTGTCATGGGTTATGGGGAGAAGGCAGGAGAATGGGGTTGAGAGGGAAAGATAGAACAGCTATGATTGAATGGCGGAATAGACGTCATAGGCCTAATTCTGCTCCTTATGAACTTATACATGTACCTGTCCAAATGTCTTCTAAATGTCGTTATAGTTTCTGTCTCAACTACCACCTCCGGCAGCCCATTCCATATACTCGCCACCATTTGTCAGGGTTAACTATTATTTATAGAACAATTATACAGGTTGTAAATACTCACTTGCAAGAGATTAGATGTGAAGTATAATCATAGAATTACATCCACAGAAACGTAAATATTTAAAAATTGTTGAGTTATTTTGTTGCCAACATAGTGAAATTGAATACTTGCTGACTAATGAAATGGACAGCACACACTGCATTTATACAGCTAATGATACATGTCCTTGAATCACCAAACCATAGAATGGTGCAAACCAAATACAGGTAAATGGAATTACTGTAGATTGGTACAGCAGGCAGGGTATCAAGGCTAAAGGGCCTGGTTCTGTGCCGTCTGACTCGATGACTTTAAATCTTTTATATCTAGTATTGTCTTCATGTCATTCATATATCTCATCACCTATGATGTGTACTTTAGTTTAGTTTAGAGATATAGTGTGGAAACAGGCCCTTCGGCCCACATAGTCCGCGCCGACCAGCGATCCCCGCACATTAACATTATCCTACATATACGAGGGACAATTTACAATTTTACCAAACCAATTAATCTACAAACCTGTCTATCGTTGGAGCGTGGTAGGAAACCGGAGCTCCCGGAGAAAACCCACTCAGGTCACGGGGAGAACATTCAAACTCCATACAGACAAGCAACCCTAGTCAGGATCGAACCGGGGTCTCTGGCACTGTAAGACAGCAACTCTACCGCTGTGCCACCATGCTGCCCTTCTGACATTCAATTTAAACTTTTGGCATTTCATGGTTAGTCGAGCTTAAAACAAAAACAGGGATTGACGTTGGAATAAATGTCAATCTCTAGCTGGGCATCTGCATATTAACTCTTTTAAGGTTTCAAGTTATATCATAAAATAGAGGAAACGTTGAATGTTTTTTTTTAAATAAATCAATCCATTCAGAGGAGTGGAAAATGTTGTATGGTAGATTAAAATATTCAACCCATAGGTTTTGATTAGCCCTTTTCCACCCAGAGTAGTTTTCCAGCTGTCAAAATGCAATATATACAGCTGAATAAAGTTAGGATATCAAAGCTCAGGTTTGTGTGAATTCCAGACCCAAAATGCTCGAGTAACTCAGCAGGTCAGGCAGCATCTCTGGAGAAAAGGAATGGGTGACGTTTTGGGTCGGAACTTTTCCTCAGACTGGGTCAAGACTGATTTCAGAATGCTGTTGACTACCAGTATGTGACAGTCCGTGTGGAAAATTACTTGATTTTTGTACAACTCGCAGTAGGTTTTTAAGTGCCTTGGGTCATTTGCCTTCCACAGCACATCAGTAAAAAATCCGGTGCATCAATGTGCTTACACTGTAATGTTGCTCAGCTCAGCTTTAAACTGGTGATAAAGAATTTTTATACATTATTAATGTAAGATGTATAGTTTAAATCCAATAGTATAATTAATTGTGCACTGATTCTCCCACCTATTGTAATTTAGGGCCTTCAGACTGAGAGGTCTCTGGGCCAAACACAGTTCTTTATGATGGAAGTCAGAATGGCTGCAGGCAATTCTGTCCTTCAAGAACAGATTTTATTTTACTTCCGAAAATAATCTTTATACAGAATAATACCTACAAAACAAAACAGTGCAAAAACTCTTCTGACATTCTCAGCGGCTCTACACACATTCATTAGTGTTATATTTGGTAGTGTTGACAAAAATGTCATTATATCAGGCATTCTTGCCACTCATGTGACCTCCTGGGGTGTTATCCCTTCCCTTGTTTGAGAGGAGTCTCAACCAGACAGAATGTATTAAATGATGAAGCTTTTAATACATTCAATTGATTTTTTCATACATTTTTGCCAGATCTCAGCTACAACCTAATTTTGGGTGGTTGAAATTTGGAAGTGATCAGTAAAAGGCAATTAATTTTGGATACTTTTTTAAATTTGAAATTACTTTCGTGATAAATATTTGATATTTAAGTTTAGTTTAGAGATATAGTGCGGAAACAGGCCCTTCGGCCCACATAGTCCACGCCGACCAGCGATCCCCGCACATTAACATTATCCTACATATACGAGGGACAATTTACAATTTTACATCTACATGAAAAATGACAGATAAATAGAGAAAGGTCATAGATCAAAGTCTGTCATAGATGAGAGTATGAAGGTCCTGAAGTATCACCCATTCCTTTTCTCCTGAGATGCTGCCTGTCCCGCTGAGTTACTCCAACATTTTGTGTCTATATTCGAGGTCATAGATCAGTTGCCTCTTCAATTGGTAGAATAGGTTTGAGAGGAAAACATGGCCACAGTTTCCCTCCTTTGTTGCTTTATTATAATGTTTTTCAATTCCCTTTGACTTCAGATAACGGAGTAAGTGCAGGGACCATCAGGCATCTGCAAATGCACCATCAGGACACAGTCGTTTAGTTTACTTTGGAAATACAGCACGCAAACTCGCCCTTCGGCCCACCGAGTCCGCGCCGACCTGTGATCCCCGCACATTAACATTATCCTCCACATTCTCGGGACAGTTTGCATTTATACAAAGTCAATCAACCTACAAACATGTACATCTTTGGGGTGTGAGAGGTCACCGAAGATCTCGGAGAAAACCCACACGGTCACGGTGAGAATGTATAAACTCTGCACAGACAGCACCCGTAGTTGGGATCGAACCCGGGTCTCCGGCGCTGCAAGTGCTGTAAGGCTGCAATCCTACCGCTGTGCCACCGTGCTGCCCGCGCTTGGTGCTCAGTCGTTTTCATTGGGTCACGCTGCATTATAATGGTTGCCATTATAGGCAGTCTGAGGAAGAGTCCTGACCTGAAACGCTGCCTATCCATGTCCATGTCTTCCAGAGATGCTGCCTGACATTTTGAGTTACTCCAGCACTTTGGGTTCTACACAAGTTTCCAGCATCTGCATTTTTTTGTGACTACAATGGTGGCCAATTCAGATTTGTTTGCTTTTTTGCCGCGAAACACTATATCTGCTCAAGCAGCCATGGTGCAGAAACTACCTTGTGTCAAATTGCATTCTCCACTGTTTTTAAAATCTAATAACGCCTATTGGGATTCTGTGGTTTAGCTATTTTCCATTGCTCACTAATTTGCTGCATTCACCACAGTGGCCTTACTGATTCTCAGATTATATTTTCAAATGCTGTACCAGTCAATGCAATGAGTAAAAACGCAATATTCGTACAAATCCCCCAGTTTTATGACAGAGAATATTACAGTGAACCGTTCTCAATCCATATTTCACAATCGTTCCCAGCCTTAGTTTTGTTTTGTTCAGAAATACAGCGCGGAAACAGGCCATTCGGCCCACCGCACATTAACACTATCATACACACAACAGACTAGGGACAATTTTTCATCAAACGTGTACGTCTTTGGAGTGTGGGAGGAGACCGGAGATCTCGGAGGAAACCCAAGCAGGTCACGAAGAGAACGCACAAACTCCGTAGTCGGGATCGAACCCGTGTCGCCGGCACAGCATTTGCTGTCAGGCAGCAACTCTACCGCTGCGCCACCGTGATAGTCAGCTGCTCTTGTTATTCGTGTTTCTCTCATAATCAGACACGTTTAATATCGAATCAGATCCCCACCCTTGAGTAAGTCGCTGGAAGTAACCCGATCTCCCGGTTGCTGAACACTTAAATTCCTATCCCCACTCCCCTCCTCATCACCCGCACCTATTACGGAGCACCCGGAATGTCGATGGTGATAGAGTCACTGGATGTGAAAGTGGATATGAAGTACTAGGCTACGATGCAGAGGAGGTTTACCAGAATTATGATTTCATTAAGAGAATGGAGAGGTCAGACCGACTATGGAAAGTTTTCTCCGGACCACCGGAGGTTGAGGGGAGACTTGATGGAAGTCTATTGAATTATGAGAGGGGTGGGCAGGGTACACAATCACAACCTTTTACCGAGAGGGAAATATTTAATAGTAGAGAGCATAGCTATAGGATGAGAGGGGCAAAGTTTACAGGAGATGTGCGAGGCAGGTTTTCTACCCCAATGATGGTGAGTTTCTGGAACGCGCTGCCAGGGATGGTGGTGGAGGCTGATACGAGACAGGCGGTGAAGAGATTTTTGGATAGGCACGTGAGTATGCAGGTAATTGAAGGATATAGATTATGTTCAAGCAGGTAAGAGTTGGTCTTGGCATCATATTCAGCACAGACACTGTGGGCCGAAGGGCTGCTCCTATGCGCACTGTTCTTTGTTCCATACGGATTGTCTCTTCGTATTGTGGATATTCCGGGATATAACCTGATACTCGAAGAAACCTCCACATAAGCGCTGTAGAATGTATCCTGACTGTTCGCATCATGGCCTGGTGCGGCATTTCCAACGCACACGAGTTGCACTACCGTCTGCACTGCCATGGACGTGTTTATTTTTAATTGTGTTTTGCATTAAAACCTTATCTTTGGAGCAGTTTTTAATTTTGTTTTTACTAACTTGCAGAATTTATGTGTAATGTGGTTGTAATTTGCGTTTAATTTATATTTTGTGTAGCACTGAGTATTTGTGCGTGTGATGCTGCTGAAACGGCGATGAGATTTTCATCGCAGCTGTTCATCGCAGTACTTGTGCAGATGACAATAAATCCGACTCGACTTCACTCTAAGTTTTATATTTAACCATCGTTTTACACCCCAGTTAGTTTCTTTTTTGGCCATGTATTTTTCTGTCCTGCTCTAAACTGTCCCATAACATTCCCTGCGTTTACATTTATATACCGGTCTGTTTAACATCTCACTAAACACTCCATGGGTATTTGAGGTCAGGACACGGTCACCCTGAAACATCTCACTGACCACTATTTGAGGTAAGGACACGTTTACCCTGAAAACCAACAGCAAATGTTCTGGAGACCGCAGCGTACGCAGTGAACATGCGCAGATTCAGCAGCTCCGCGATACTGAAAGCGTTTTGAACCGCGAGTTGCTGGGAGTTAAAATGGCTTCGAAACTCCAGGTCAACGGTTGGACTGAGGAGGCACTTTGTCCCATCTGCCTGGATTTCTTCACCGATCCGGTGTCACTGGAGTGTGGGCACAACTTCTGCCGCTCCTGTATCACACAGAGTTGGGACAGTGAGGGGAGAAACTCCTGCCCGGAATGTAGAGAGGAGTTTGCAGACCGCAGCCTCAGGGTTAGTCGGGCCTTGGCGAGTCTGGCTGAGAAAGCTCGAACACTGAGCCTGAATACGGAAGAGAAGGAAAGTAAACTTCACTGCGACAAACATCAAGAAGAACTGAAGCTGTTTTGTGAAACGGACAAGAAACTGATCTGTGTGATTTGTGCAGCTGGGCGGGAACACAAGTCTCACAGCTTCATGCCGGTAGATGAAGTTGTTGAAACCTACAAGGTAAAAGCAAACCGACTACGATCACTTGCTTGAATGTATAGTTGAATGTTTATTGTCTAACCCCCCTTCTCTCTGATTCCCAGGATCAGGTTAAATCATCCATACAATCTCTGACAAAAAATAAATCAGCCATCCAGGAAATGGAAGAGCAACAGAAGCAGAAGATTTCCCAAGTCCGGGTGAGGCCTTGCTGTGTGGCATTTCTGTTCGTGTTGTGTAGTTTTGTATTTTGGTTCATGCACTACAGCGTAGCGTGGCAGCAGTTAGTTGCGCTGTTTCGCTGCTCCGGTGAATTCGGCTCAACCCTGAATTCTGGTATTGCCTACGTGACGCTTCCATGTCCCCTCACCCCCGTTCTCTACCCCTCCCCTAGTACAACTCTCCCCCTACCCCCACCGCCCATCTCCCTCCCCTGGTATAACTCTCCCCTTAACCCCCCGCCCCCACCGCCACAACTCCCTCCCATGGTACAACACCCACCCACACTTCCTACCCTGGTACAACTCTACCCTACCCCACCCCCTCCCATGGTACAACAGTCCACTCCTCACCACCAAACCTTTTACCTCCCCTGGCACAACTCTCCCCCTACCCCTCCCCTGGAACAAGTCTGTTCTCCCACCACCACCAACCCCAGGCATAACCCTGCCCTCCCTCTCTCACACAACTCTGCCCACCCCCTTGCTTCTTACAGTATAATTTAAGGGTACACAAGCAAGGAAATGGTGTCATTTCATAGAAACATAGAAAATAAGTACAGGAGGAGGCCGTTCGGCCCTTCAAGCCAGCATCGCCATTCATTGTGATCATGGCTGATCGTCCCCTATCAATAACCCGTGCCTGCCTTCTCCCCATATCCCTTGACTCCACTAGCCCCTAGAGCTCTATCTAACTCACTCTTAAATCCATCCAGTGACATGGCCTCCACTGCCCTCTGTGGCAGGGTATTCCATAAATTCACAACTCTCTGGGTGAAAACGTGTTTTCTCACCTCAATCTTAAATGACCTCCCCTTTATTTTAAGACTGTGGCTCCTGGTTCTGGACTCGCCCCACATTGGGAACATTTTTCCTGCATCTAACTTGTCCAGTCCTTTTATAATTGTATATGTTTCTATAAGATAATCCCCTCATCCTTCTAAACTCCAGTGAATATAAGCCTAGTCTTTTCAATCTTTCCTCGTATGACAGTCCCGCCATCCCAGGGATCAATCTCGTGAACCTACGCTGCACTGCCTCAATCACAAGGATGTCCTTCCTCAAATTAGGAGACCAAAACTGTACACAATACTCCAGATGTGGTCTCACCAGAGCCCTATACAACTGCAACCCTCCATTCCTTTCCCGTCCATATACCCATCCAATCTATTTTTAAAGGATAACATCGAACCTGCCTCCACCACTTCCACTGGAAGCTCATTCCACACAGCTACCACTCTCTGAGTAAAGAAGTTCCCCCTAATGTTCCCCCTAAACTTCTGTCCCTTAATTCTCAAGTCATGTCCCCTTGTTTGAATCTTCCCTACTCTCAATGGGAAAAGCTTATCCACGTCCACTCTGTCTAACCCGCTCATAATTTTAAAGACCTCTATCAAGTCCCCTCTTAACCTTCTGCGCACCAAAGAATAAAGACCTAACTTGTTCAACCTTTCTCTGTAACTTAGTTGCTGAAACCCAGGCAACATTCTAGTAAATCTCCTCTGTACTCTCTCTATTTTGTTGACATCCTTCCTATAATTAGGCAACCAAAATTGTACTCCATACTCCAGAATTGGCCTCACCAATGCCTTGTACAATTTTAACATTACATCCCAACTTCTATATTCAATGCTCTGATTTATAAAGGCCAGCACACCAAAAGCTTTCTTTACCACCCTATCTACATGAGATTCCACCTTCAGGGAACTATGCACAGTTATTCCTAGATCCCTCTGTTCAACTGCATTCCTCAATTCGCTACCATTTACCGTGTACGTCCTATTTTGATTTGTCCTGCCGAGATGTAGCACTTCACATTTGTCAGCATTAAACTCCATCTGCCATCTTTCAGCCCACTCTTCCAAATGGCCTAAATCTCTCTGTAGACTTTGAAAATCTACTTCATTATCCTCAACACCACCTATCTTAGTATCATCTGCATACTTACTAATCCAATTTTCCACACCTTCATCCAGATCATTGATGTACATGACAAACAACAGTGGACCCAACACAGACCCCTGAGGCACCCCACTAGTCACCGGCCTCGAACCTGACAAACAGCCATCCACCATTACTCTCTGGCATCTCCAATTCAGCCACTGTTGAATCCATCTTGCTACTCCACCATTAATACCCAACAATTGAATCTTCTTAACCAACCTTCCATGAGGAACCTTGTCAAAGGCCTTGCTGAAGTCCATATAGACAACATCCACTGCTTTACCCTCATCAATTTCCCTAGTAACCTCTTCAAAAAATTCAAGAAGATTAGTCAAGCATGACCTTCCAGGCACAAATCCATGTTGACTGTTCCTAATCAGACCCTGCTTATCCAGATGCTTATATATATTATCTTTAAGTATCCTTTCCATTAATTTGCCCACCACTGACGTCAAACTAACAGGTCTATAATTGCTAGGTTTACTCTTCGAACCCTTTTTAAACAACGGAACAACATGCGCAGTACGCCAATCCTCCGGCACTATTCCCGGTTCTAATGACATTTGAAATATTTCTGTCATAGCCCCTGCTATTTCTACACTAACTTCCCACAATGTCCTAGGGAATATCCTGTCAGGACCTGGAGACTTATCCATTATTACCTATTTAATAATTGACTCCAGCATCTTTCCCACCACCAAAGTCAGCCTAACTGGTCTGCAATTCCCCGTTTTCTCTCTCGCTCCTTTCTTGAAAAGTGGGATAACATTAGCTATCCTCTAATCCACAAGAACTGTTCCGGAATCTATTGAACATTGGAAAATGATCACCAATGCGTCCACTATTTCTAGAGCCACTTCCCTGGGGATGCAGACCATCAGGCCCAGGGGATTTATCATCCTTCAGTCCCATTAGCCTACCCAATACTATTTCTCGCCTAATTTCTTTCAGTTCCTCTACCCCCTTAGATCCTCTGCCCTCCAGTATATCTGGGAGATTGTTTGTATGTTCCTTAGTGAAGACAGATCCGAAGTACCTATTTTACTCTTCTGCCATTTCCTTGTTGCCCATAATAATTTTACCAGTGTCTGCCTTCTAGTGACCCACATTTGACTTTGCTACTCTTTTTCCCTTAACATATCTAAAGAAGCTTTTACTGTCCTTCTTTATATTCCTGGCCAGCTTCCCTTCATACTTCATCTTTTCAGCCTGTATTGCCAGTTTTGTTTCCTTCTGTTGTCCTATAAAAGTTCCCCAATCCTCTGGCTTCCGGCTACTCTTTGCTGTGTTATACATCTTTTCTTTTAGTTTTATTATATCCCTAACTTTTCTTGTCAGCCACGGTTGTCTCCTACTCCCCTTAGAATCTTTCTTCCTTTTTGGAATGAAATGATCCTGCGTCTTCCGGATAATGCACAGAAATTCCTGCCATGGCTGTTCCACCGTCATTCCTGCTAGGATCCCTTTCCAGTCTACCTTGGCCAGCTCCCCTCTCATGCCTTCATAATCCCCTTTGTTCAACTGCATCACTGACACTTCTGATTTAACCTTCTCCTTTTCAAATTGCAGATTAAAACTAATCATATTATTATCACTACCTCCAAGCGGTTTCTTTACCTCGTGTTCTCTTATCATATCTGGTTCATTGGACAACATTGAATCCAGAATTGCCCTTTCTCTGGTCGGCTCCATTGCAAGCTGCTCTAAGAATCCATCTCGGAGACATTCTACAAACTCTTTCTTGGGGTCCTGAACCAACCTGAGTTTCCCAGTCTACCTGCATATTGAAATCCCCCATCACCATAGTGGCATTACCTTTGTTACATGCCAGTTTTAACTCCTGCTGAAACTTACACCCTACATCCGGGCTACTATTTGGGGGTCTGTAGATAACACCAATTAGTGTCTTCTTGCCTTTACAATTCCTCAACTCAATCCACAGTGACTCTACCACGTCAGTCCCTATGTCTTCCCTCGCGAGGGACTGAATTCCATCCCTCACCAGCAGAGCTACCCTCCCCTCCTCTGCCCACCTGCCTGTCCTTTCTATAGGATGTGTAACCCTGAATATTGTTCCCAGGCCCGATCCTCCTGCAGCCACGTCTCAGTAATCCCCACAAAGTCATATCGACCAACCTCTAACTGAGCCTCAAGCTCATCTGCTTTACTTCTTATACTTTGCGCATTCATATACAATACTTTTAATTCATTACGCATCTCACCTTTCACATCGATCCCTATTACACTTGGCCACACTCTCCTATCCCTTTGTGAGCTTCCTTTCCCATTAATTCTCAGGTCATTAACCATCCCTTTACTCTCTTTCCCTTTAACTCCGTCCTCGACTATCCCATTTGACAACCCATCCCCCTTGTTCAGTTTAAGGTATAATTATTTCAAGGTATAATTATCAAACATTCTCTGCATGGGGGGGAGGCGCTGCCTCATTTTACCCCTACCAGGGGCGCTGCCCCCTGGATCCCCATCTCTCTTCCTCTTTATTCAGTTGTTTTCCTGTCTCATGCCTGATCAGGGGATATGGGGAGAAAGCACGAATGGGGTACTGATTCTAGATGATCAGTCATGATCGTATTGAATGTCAGTGCTGGCTCAAAGGGCTGAATGGCCTACTACTGCACCTATTTTCTATGTTTTTATGTTCTCCCCGTGACCAGGGCGCCTTCTGTCCACATCTCCCAGACATGTTGGTTTGATTGGTTGCTGTAATTAAGCTGCTGAAGGCGGGTGATCTGTGAGTCGGTGGGAGTTAATGTGGAAGTGAGGGCCATTGTGTTTCAGATAAGTCAAGTCAAGTGAGTTTATTGTCATGTGTCCCTGATAGGACAATGAAATTCTTGCTTTGCGTCAGCACAACAGAACATAGTAGGCATTGATTACAAGGCATTCTATAAATATATACACACGTTAATCAATATGCTGATAATGTGCAAATAACACTTAATTGGCTAATAAAGTTCAGTGTTTTGTCCGAGCCAGGTTTAATAGCCTGATGGCTGTGGGGAAGTAGCTATTCCTGAACCTGGTTGTTGCAGTCTTCTATCTGTCTCATTAACTGGAACACATAACGCCTATTCTGGCCTCCCTCCACTGGCTGCCTGTGTACTTTAGAGTTCATTTTAAGATTCTTTTATTTGTTTTTAAATCTTTAAATGGTCTCGCCCCTCCTTACCTCTCTGAGCTGCTTCATCCCTAAGCTCCTGCCCGGTGCCTCAGGTCAGCTGATCAGCTGCTCCTGGAGGTACCGAGGTCTAAGCGGAAGCTCAGAGGGGATAGAGCCTTCTCTGTTGCTGCTCCGACATTATGGAACACTCTACCTTTGCACATTAGACAGGCCCCTTCACTGTCCATTTTCAAATCCAGTCTTAAAACCCTTTTCTATTCCTTGGCTTTTGCTCCTGTTTTAGTGTTTCTATTGTTTTTTATTGTTTTTACTGTCTTTTAATGTTTTTATTGTTTTGTTTTATGTTTATGATTAGTCATGTACAGCACTTTGTTGCAACAGTGGTTGTTTTTAAAGTGCTCTATAAATAAAGTTCAGTTCAGTAGTAGGGTGATGAGTCGTGATAAACGTGAGGAAATGTGATTAATGAGATTATTCTAAGGAACAGCATAGATATTGATGGGGCAAATGGTCACCTTCTACTTAACAACGAAATAGAATACAGAAATATATTAGATCAATCTTCACCTTTCATTTGACAGGAGCAGTCACAAAGCCTCAAGTCCCACGTCACATCTCAGTTTGCTGAACTGCACCAGATTCTCGTGAAGAAAGAGCAGCGCATTCTCGGAGAGATCAAGGAGGATGAGGAGAAGATTCTAAGTCCAATGGAGAAAAATCTTCAAGACATTCAAGAGAATTTAACCGCTATTGAGGAGGAACTCACAAATCTGCAGGGACGAATGGAACAAACAGATATTGTGTTATTTCTGAAGGTCAGGGGTTATGTTTCAATCTCGTTCAATGAAACTGCGGTCACAACATTGGGAGCGATATATTTGCACAAATGCAACGTTTATCAATTCCTATGTTTATCCAACGTCCCCCATGCTATCTCATAATTCATAGTAGACGAATTAGACCATTTGGCCCATTAAGTCTACTCCGCCATTCAATCATGTCTGATCTTGCTCACATTTTCAACTCCATTCTCCTGCCTTCTCCCCAGTGCCTGATGGTCTGCATCCCAGCGTACTTAAGGAAGTGGCTCTAGAAATCGTGGGCGCATTGGTGATAATTTTCCAATGTTCTATAATTTCAGGATCAGTTCCTGTGGATTGGAGGGTAGCTCATGTTAACCCACTTTTTAAGAAAGGAGGGGGAGAGAAAATATAGACCAGAGAGGGAATTATAGACCAGTTAGCCTGACATCAGTTGTGGGGAATATGCTGGAGTCAATTATAAAAGATGAAATAGCGGCACATTTGGATAGCAGTAACAGGATTGGTCCGAGTCAGCGTGGATATTTACGAAGGGGAAATCATGCTTGACTAATCTTCTGGAATTTTTTGAGGATGTAACTAGGAAAATGGAGATGGGAGAGCCAGTGGACGTAGTGTACCTGCACTTTCAGAAAGCCTTCAAGGTCCCACATGGGAGATTAGTGGGCAAAATTAGAGCACATGGTATTGGGAGTAGTGTACTGACATGGACAGTGAATGTGAGTGGAGGGCGAATGAGTGGGAATTAATGGGCACGTGAAATGGAATAGGGTACAAGGAATTGGATTGTGGGAATAGAAAGGAGGGTAATGCAGATTACTTTCACAACATTCCAGTAGCTTTCAGACAGCCATTGAATTGCCAGGATAATGAAAGCTACGGATTAAATGCAAGCAAATGGGAGCGGTGTAGGTAGGTACAGTGGCAAGCATAGGCATTGTGGGCCGAAGGGCCTTTGCCTACACTCCATGTCTCGAGATTGGGCGGCTATGCGACCTTCCATTTTGTGAAGATATGCAGGAGAATGACATAATATATTGATCTTCACCTTTCATCTGACAGGATCAGTCACACAACAACTTTCAATCACAGATCACAACCCAGTTTGCTGAACTGCACCAGATTCTCACTAAGATAGAGCAGCGCGTACTCGTTCCTTCTCTCCAGAGATGCTGCCTGACCCGCTGAGTTACTCCAGCATTTTGTGTCTACCTTTGATTTAAACCAGCATCTGCAGTTCTTTTCTCCACATTCTCAAGTTGTCCCTTTGACCGCAGAGGGACCCATTCTCTCCTGAGTTATTCTTTTGCTATTAATATGCTTGTTGTATCTCTGGGGATTCTCTTGTTTGTCGTGTCTCGTGACTCTGTTTAGTTCTGCTGATTTTCCTTTTAATTTACTCCTGCAAGTTTTTATACTGCAAAACAAATTGCTTGATGACAGCAACCTGTACCCGTCCAGTGCCTCACACCCTTTGTGGTCCCCTGATCCTGATACGTGATCTTACGTCTGCATCGACCAGACCTGTGACCGCAAATTCCACATTCTGATCACTGAATTTCTGACAGGATTTGCTCCAGGCCTCTTTGTATTTTACATTTCTGTGAACCGGTGATACATTCTCCATCCACACCCAATCGAATCCATCATTAATCTTAAATTCCTCCAACCAATTATGATTAACAGCTTATTGTTGGGTAACATATGATAAGCGTTTTTCGACACTGGGCCTGTACTCGCTGGAGTTTAGAAAAATGAGCGGGGACGTCATTGAAACTGACCGAAGAGTGAAAGGCTTGGACAGAGTGGATGTGGAGAGGATGTTTCCACTAGTGGGAGAGTCTAGGACTAGAGGTCATATCCTCAGAATTAAAGGACATTTCTTTAGGAAGGACATGAGGAGGAATTTTTGTCAGAGGGTGGTGACTCTGTGGAATCCTTTGCCACAGATGGCTCTGGAGGTCAAGTCAGTGGAGGTTAAGGCAGATATATATAGATTCTTGATTAGTATGGGTGTCTGAGGTTATGTGGAGAAGGCAGGAGAATGGGGTTAGGAGGGAGAGATAGGTCAGCCATGATTGAATAGTGGAGTAGTCATGATGGGCTGAATGGTCTAATTCTGCTCCTATCACTTATGACCATATGACATTATTCAGCAGAAAATTCACAACACGTCCAGACTTTCTTTTTTTTTTAATTTCAAAATACTTTAATCAGGTAATAAATATATACAATACATGAACCGTGCATAAAAAATGCATCCGACATTTTCGGAGGCGATACCAATTATTTAATACAGTCTACATACATTGCTCAAATCTCATTAATTTATCCCCCATCCTTGCCACTCATGTGGCCCACTGGTGTGGGATCCCTTCCCTTATTTTGAGGGGCGTCTCCACCACACCCTGCAGACATTCCTGCACATTGCCTCCTCTGAGATATAGCATAATTTTCACAAACATTTAACAACCCTCCTGCATTGGTGCCATCAATGTAATGTCTTCTGTGTGACAACGTGAGCGCGAGTCAGAAAATTATTATTTTCAACTATGTGAAATAACTTGAGTGAACTTGTTCTTCCCTCAGTCAATTTCTGCTTTATTTATTTCAGGAGGAAGCTGGTCACAAGAAGAGGTAGGACATGCTCTTCAGTTAAACTCTGCACGGATCTGTAAAGTCACATAAACATGTCGACGCACAGGTTATAATCGGTTATTTAATATTCGCAGAATTAGTGATGATTCCCAGACTTTGTCACTGAGAGATGGTGCCATACTGGATGAAAGATTCGATCACCCCTTCTGGTTGAACGCAGTGTTGAAAGATATCGTTGTTGCGAATCACCAAGGTAAAACATATGGATTCCTTACTTCTTATGTGGGTGACATATTTAAGTTGTAAATGGATGCAAAGATTGACAGTAATGATGAACTGTAGGGGCACTAAAGTTTTATACCGCACCAATCTCACATGTTGGGAAGCTTCACAGTCAAGTGGTCAGCTGTAGATGTCAGAACCCTGAACACATCCAACACAGGAGCACAATACAACCAAGACACAGACTGCCAGATGAACTAAAACACCTTAACCCCATCAGCACCGCAGAAACACGCCACAATATGAGTTTAGATTCCACCAGTTAGCCTTGACTTAATTTAGTCAGAGATTTTGAAAACTGGTGGGAATTTGATGACCAGGATTGTCATAGAAACACAAGGGGTTCCATCAGAGAAGGATATTTGTGCCGCTGATCCTGCTTGTCCTGTCATTGACCACTGACTTTGGTTAACTCATGTCTGCACCCCTGCTGGAGTTATGACATCATTGTTATTAACTAGCCACCATGTTGAAGCATTGTCAGATCGGGGGAGTTTAACCCGCCACGGGTATCATGTAATCCCATGCTACCTGCCCCATGGTCCTATAGTCGGCGACTAAACCGTCCCCCACCTGGTTTGCTAGGCGAGGAGGGGGCTGTGGACCCCCAGCAGGTCCAAATACAAGACCGGTCAAAGGGCGGATGAGCATCTAGCAAGCCCACGGCCATCCACACTTCAGTAGAAGTTGCGATCACTGTCGTACATAGCATTGTAAGGAGTGAAGACAAATATGAAATTAAATTCTTCCCTCTCCTTGCTTTTCAAAAGTTAATTAAAAAAATAATGAATTAGTGATGGAGTCGCGTCAGACAAACTAGCATTGACCTCAGCCAGGAGTTTTGTCTCGGACGAAAACACCCAGTTACTTATTCAATTGATTTAAAATGGATTTATCTAAATCTAGTTAAAATTAGTCCCAAAAAGATAATCTGCGAGTCTAATTGGTAGTAAAGAAAGCAAACTCAAGAGAGCTTGTATACAAAAACAGGGATGTAATGCTGAGGCTCTATCAGGCGCTGGTAAGGCCCCATTTGGAATATTGTGAGCAATTTTGGACATCATATCTGTGGAAGGATGTGCTGGCTCTGGAGTAGGGCCTGAGGAGGTTTACAAGAATGATCCCAGGAATGAGTAGGTTAACCTATGATGAGCTTTTGTACTCGCAGGAGTTTAGAATAATGAGGGGGGCCCTCATTGAAACATACAGAATAGTAAAAGGCTTCGATAGAGAGGATGCGGAGAGGATGTTTCCACTAGTGGGAGAGTCTAGGGATAGAGGTCATAGCCTGAGAATTAACGGACTTTCTTTTAGGAAGGAGATGATGAGAAAGTTATTTCGTCAGCGGCTGGTGAATCTGTGGAATTCTTTGCCACAATAAACTGTGGAGTCCAAGTCAGTGGATATTTTTAAGGCAGAGATAGATAGATTCTCGATTAGTACGGGAGTCAGCGGTTTTGGGGAGAAGGCAGGAGAATGGGTTTAGGAGGGAGAGTTCGGTCAGCCATTATAGAATGGCGGAGTGGACTTGATGGGCCGACCGGCCTAATTTTACTCCTATCACTTATGATATTATGGTCTTAAGTATTGAAATGTGGTATCAATGTGCTGACCAGGATTGTTATCAAAATTTATGGGCAATCTTCAGAGAGGGAAATCTGTGCCATAACACTCTCTGACTTGTCAGTGACTGAAATTTCTGGTGACTCAGTGTTGGTCCTGTTGGAATCGCGAGGTTCACTGTTATTAACTGTCTATCATGTTGAGGCATTGCTTGAATAAGATTCGTCAGGGAAACTATCATTCACCTCAGTCAAGGCTTTTTCTCGGTGGAATACACCCAGCTATTTGTCCAGGCAAAGATCCTCTTACGCACATACACCTGGAAAATTGAGATCTTGTGCTGAATTTCTCACTGTAGTGCAGCTGCTGGTTTAAATCAAAGGTAGACAACAAATGCTGGAGTAACTTAGCGGGGCAGGCAGAAAAGGAATGGGTGATGTTTCTTGTCGAGACCCTACTTCAGGCTCAATGAATCAATTAATCCGATTCCGACCCCATGAATCTCCTCTGTTCGCTCTCCAGCATAAACACATCCTTCCTTGAGCGTGTCGACCTGCACACAATACACCAAGTGAGGCTGACCAGCCTTGATAGCCTTACACGTGACCCAGAGC
The DNA here is from genome assembly GCA_038087875.1 of Malacoraja senta. Taxonomy (NCBI): domain Eukaryota; kingdom Metazoa; phylum Chordata; class Chondrichthyes; order Rajiformes; family Rajidae; genus Malacoraja; species Malacoraja senta. The sequence goes on along the minus strand of JAXLNO010000802.1, from coordinate 8,120 downwards.
ACCAACAATTTCCATGTCAGTACAAATGTACTTCGCATGCCGACGGCACGGAAAGTGGTCGTTAATATATATCATAACCACCAACAAGCCCAGGACAGATCCCTGCTGAAGACCACTGCGAACAGATAGCCACTACCATTCCATACCTTTCAATCACAAAACTATCCTGATGCTCATACCCTCTGCCTCCTTAAACCAAGTCAATCTTGGATCCAATTATCCAGGTCATATCGGATATCATATGCCTTCTCTTTCGCCACTCGCCCACCATGAGGGAACATGTCCAATGCCCCACGAAAGCCCATATATTGGTTTAGCCTCAGTTGAATGAATTCTTGGTTACAGGTCCAGGATCAATAGACAATAAACAATAGACAATAGGTGCAGGTGTAGGCCATTCGGCCCTCCGAGCCCTTCGATGTGATCATGGCTGATCATCCCCAATCAGTACCTCATTCCTGCCTTCTCCTCATATCCCCTGACTCCGCTATTTTTAAGAGCCCTATCTAGCTATCTCTTGAAATCATCCAGAGAATCGGCATCCACCACCCTCTGAGGCAGAGAATTCCACAGACTCACCACTCTCTGTGAGAAAAAGTGTTTCCTCGTCTCGGTTCTAAATGGCTTACTCCTTATTCTTAAACTGTGGCCCTGATTCTGGACTCTCTCAACAGCGGGAATATGTTACCTGCGTCTACCGTGTCGAAACCCTGAACAATCTTATATGTTTCAATGAGATATCCTCTCATCCTTTTAAACTCCAGAGTGTACAAGCCCAGCCGCTCCATTTTCTCAGCATATGACAGTCCCGCCATCCCGGGAATTAACCTTGTAAACGTACGCTGCACTCCCTCAATAGCAACAATGCCCTTCCTCAAGTTAGAGGACCACAACTGCACACAATACTCCAGGTGTGGTCTCACTAGGGCTCTGTACAACTGCAGAAGGACCTCTTTGCTCCTCTATTCGATTCCTCTTGTTATAAAGGCCAACATGCCATTCGCTTTCTTCACTGCCTGCTGTACCTGCATGCTTACTTTCATACACTGATGTAGAAGGACTACCAGATCCCGTTGTACTACCCCTTTTCCCAAATTGACGCCATTTAGATAGTAATCTGCCTTCCTGTTTTTGCTACCAAAGTGGATAACCTCACATTTATCCGCATTAAACTTCAACTGCCACACGTCTGCCCACTCCCCTAACCTGTCCAAGTCACCCTGAATTCTCATAGCATCCTCCTCACAGTTCACACTGCCACCCAGCTTGGTGTCATCTGCAAATTTGCTAATGTTACTTTGAATCCCTTCATCCAAATCATTGATGTATATTGTAAATAGCTGCGGTCCCAGCACCGAGCCTTGCGGTGCCCCACTAGTCACTGCCTGCCATTCTGAAAAGGAGCCGTTAATCCCTACTCTTTGTTTCATGTCTGCCAACCACTTCTCTATGTCAGCACTATACCCCCAATACCATGTGCCCTAATTTTGCCCACTAATCTCCTATGTGGGACCTTATCAAATGCTTTCTGAAAGTCCAGGTACACTACATCCACTGGCTCTCCCTTGTCCATTTTCCTAGTTACATCTTCAAAAAATTCCAGAAGATTAGTCAAGCATGATTTCCCCTTCCCTAAATCCATGCTGACTCGGACCGATCCTGTTACTGCTATCCAAAAGTTTGGCTATCTGATCTTTTATAATTGACTCCAGCATCTTCCCCACCATCGATGTCAGGCTAACTGGTCTATAATTCCCTGTTTTCCCTCTCACGCCTTTCTTAAATAGTGGGATAACATTAGCTACCCTCCAATCCACAGAAACTGATTCTGAGTCTATAGAACATTGGACAATTATCACCAATGTATCCACAATTTCTATAGCCACTTCCTCAGGTACCCTGGGATGCAGACCATCAGGCCCTGGGAATTCATCAGCCTTCAGTCCCATCAGTCTATCCAACAACATTTCCTGCCTAATGTGGATTTCCTTCAGTTCCTCCGTCACCCCAGATCCTCTGGCCACTACTATATCAGGAAGATTGTTTGTGTCCTCCTTAGTGAAGACAGATCCAAATTACCTGTTCAACTCATCTGCCATTTCCTTGTTTCCCATAATAAATTCACCTTTTTCGGTCTTCAAGGATCCAACTTTGGTCTTAACTAATTATTTCCTCTTCACATACCTAAAGAAGCTTTTACTATCCTGCTTTATATTCTTGGCTAGCTTACCTTCGTACCTCATCTTTTCTTCCCGTATTGTCTTTTTGGTTATCTTCTGTTGTTCTTTAAACATTACCCAATCCTCTTGCTTCCTGCTCATCTTTGCTATGTTGTACTTCTTCGTTTTAATTTTTATACTGCTGTCCCTTGTCAGCCATGGTCGTCCCTTTCTCCCCTTGGAATCTTTCTTCCTCCTAGGAATGAACTGATCCTGCACCTTCTGTATTATTCCTAGAAACACCTGCCATTTTTATTCCACTGTCATCCCTGCTAGTGTATCTTTCCAGTCAACTTTGGCGAGCTCCTCCGTCATGGCCCCATAGTCCCCTTTATTGAACCGCAACACTGACACCTCCGATCTACTCATCTCCCTCTCCAATTGTAGATTAAACCTGACCATGTTATGGTCACTGCCTCCTAATGGCTCATTAACCTCGAGGTCCTTTATCAAATCCGGTTCATTACATAACACTAAATCCAGAATTGCCTTCTCCCCGGTAGGCTCCAATCCAAGCTGCTCAAAGAATCCATCACGAAGGCACTCTATAAATTCCCTTTCTTGGGGTCCAGTACCAACCTTGTTTTCCCAGTCTCCCTGCATGTTGTAATCTCCCATAACAACCATGGCTTTACTTTTGCTACATGCCAATTTTAACTCCTGATTCAACTTGCGCCCTATGTCCAGGCTACTGTTTTGGGGCCTGCAGATTAGTCCCATTAGGGTATTTTTACCCTTACAATTCGTTAGTTCTATCCATACTGACTCCACTTCTCCTGTTTCAATGTCACCCCTTGCAAGGGGCTGAATTTTATTCCTCACCAACAGGGCAACCCCACCCCCTCTGCCCACCTGTCTGCCTTTTCGATAGGAGGATACCCTTGAATATTCAGTTCCCAGCCCTGGCCCTCTTGCAGCCATGTCTCAGTAATTCTCACAACATCATACTTGCCAGTTTCTAACTGAGCCTCAAGCTCTTCCACTTTATTCCTTATACTTTGCGCATTCATATACAGCACTTTGACCTCCGTATTCACTTCCCCCCTCGCAATTGGCCCTGACCTTACTCTGTTGTCCATTCTCGAGCTTTCCTTCCCATTAATTCGAGAATCTTTTGTAATTTTTCATGCAGTCACTTCCCCTTCAACTCCATCTTGATACTCCCAATTTGTCAATCCCTCCCCACCACTATTTAGTTCAAACCCACACGTGTAGCCCTAGCAAACCTGCCTGCCACAATGTCGGTCCCCCTCCAGTTAAGGTGTAACCCGTCCCTTTTGTACAAGTCACCCCTACCCCAGAACAGATTCCTGTGGTCTATTAATCTAAATCCTTGCTCCCTGGTCCAGCCCCTCAGCCACACATTCAGATTCCCTATCTCCCTGTTCCTGTCCTCACTAGCACGAGGTACTGGAAGCAATCCAGAGATAACCACCCTAGAAGTCAGGCATTTCAGACTTCTTCCCAACTCTCTGAAGTCATGTTGGAGAACCTCCTTCCTCTTCTTCCCGATGTCGTTTGTGCCTACGTGCACAACTACTGCCGGCTGTTCACCTTATCTCTCTCTCTCTCGAATGTTCTGAATTTAGCTCGTGACATCCTGAACCCTGGCACCAGGGAGGCAACAGACCATCCTCGCATCTCATCTGCCGCCACAGAATCTCCTGTCCGCTCCTCGGACAATGGAGTTACCCACCGGTTGCCGGTCGAGTCCCATCTCTAGGATTGGACCCACCGACGTGTCCACCACTCAGACTGGAAACATCGTCTCCCGGACAGTTCCCAAGAGCGCGTACCTGTTTTCGTTAGCCACAGCCAACTTTGTCTTCTGCACTCCACGATTTCCACCCTTTCTCTACGTCACACACCTTGGTTCTTCCTATATCCTCGGCGTGACTACCTCAGTGTAGGTCCTGCCCATGAAACTCTCGTTTTCCCGGATGGCCCTGAGGTCATCCAGCTGCTTCTCCAGTGCCCCAACACGGTCCTTTAGGAGCTGAAGCTGGACGCACTTGCCACAGTTGTAGCAGATAGAGGCTCCATCCGTGTCCCTGGGCTCCCACATTCTGCAAGCCTCACACTGTCACATCTGCCCCGACATGTGTTCATCTGCCTCAACTCCTCCTGTGTGCCAGTTCCACACTGGCCCCAATTCTCCAATATTACATCCGATATCCTGCCTGCCTTTATAAATACTTCCTGTTACCACTTATCTCAATCCGCTGCTTGATAATCTGATTCCCTCTCCACCACCTAACAGCGAGATCTCACAAAACCCTGCCCAACCGCAATCTCTCCATCATCCCCTCTCTCTCTCTATTTATACACACAATCCCAACTCCGCCGCCCGACCCGCTCTTGCAATCCACGAGCCTCCCCTTTTTGTCGGAGTGAAACGTGGAGAAAGGTTTGTGTTGTCCATCTCACGTAATTGGGTGACACCCCGGGCAAGGTTTCAGTTGTCCGCCCGCCTGTGCCCGAGTCTCCCCCCGACCCCCGGGGACTGACTCTCTGATTCTCTGCTTCTCCCCCCAGTCTACGTCACCCTGGATGTGGAAACAGCGCATGCGCAGCTCGAGGTGTCTGAGGATCGGAAGAGGGTGAGATGGACCGGGACCGAGAGGAGTCTCCCTGACACCGGGAAGAGGTTTACATACAGGCTGTGTGTGTTGGGATCGGAGGGATTCACATCGGGGAGACATTACTGGGAGGTGGAGGTGGCGGGGAGTCGGTACTGGGGTCTGGGAGTCGCCGCAGAGTCTGTGGAGAGGAAGAGACGGGTCACAGAGACCCCGGAGACTGGAGTCTGGAGCATCGGGCGGGGGGATGACGTGTTTAATGCATCCACCTCCCCTGAATCCCCTCTCCCCGCCCGTCCCATCCCCGGGAGGGTGGGAGTTTATCTCAGTTACGAGTCCGGGACAGTTTCATTTTACGACGCGGACACCAAGTCCCATCTCCACACCTTCACTGGGAATAAATTCACAGAGAAACTTTATCCTTTCTTCTGGCCTTGCGATGACAACTGGCCTTGTGATATAGGCAAGTGGCTGCGATTCTGCTCCGGTTCGGCTCCGGGTGTGTAAAGGGTCGGGTCCCGGGACCGGCGTCAGGAGCGGGGCTCAGCCAGGGGCTGTGGGGCAGAAACCCGGTGGCAACAGGTCGGCGCTGAACGAACGGCTCCCATTTAATCCCCAAATTCCGCGTCGTGAAACAAACCCCAGTGAGTGAGCGCGGAAATAAAACCAGGGGGGATGTAAATGTGGGAAGCGTGAAATAAATAGCAACTGAAATCAGAGCTGTCTGTCTGTCTGTCTGTCGATCCGTTCATTTTAACGCGTTAACCGCTTCCGGCAACGGAACAGAAATTACTTTTGTGAAAATATAAAGATTGAAACAATCTCCCTTCCCGCGGGTTCAGCAGCAGCCGCGGGCGGCGGGTCCTGAGCTCCGTCTCCCCCGGGTCCTAAAGTCCGCCGACATAACGTTGCCGAATCTTGTCCCTTCCCACCCCACGTAATGGGGAGGGTGGTGTGGGGGGGGGGGGACGTGTGTCCCTGGAGCCGAGCAATCGGGAGGGAGAGGTCGGGGTTACCCGGCGCGGTGTCTCCCCGCCTAACGTGCTGTTAGTGCCCCCCTAAAACTGTCTAGAGAAGATGATTTAACTATATTGTTGTCTAGTTTATTCCATTCCCTTAAGGTTCTTACAAAGAATGAGTTCTTATAAATATCTGTCCTGGCGATTGGGGTTTCCATTTGCATATCATTTCTCTTTCTTGTTCTCCTTTCTGTTGAGTATGTTATGTATCTATCTGCAGTTATGCCCACCATCCCCGTTTGAATCGTGTACAACATGGCTAGTCTGTTCCTTGCCCTTCTTGTTTCCAGCGTTTCCCACTCCAGGTCGGACAGCATCTGGGTGACACTGCTACCACTATTGTAGTTCCCGATGTAAAAGCGTGCTGATTTCCTCTGTACCCCTTCTAGTTTTGTTGATATGACCAGTTTTGTATGGGTCTCAGGCGCATGAAGTGTATTCCAGTAAGGATCTAACCAATGTTGGATATGCTGTGGTTTAAACTTCCTTTGGGCAGAACCAGAGGTTTCATCCAAGGAATCCTAGTGTCCGGTTGGCTTTAGAGACCGTGTTGTCCATGTGTTCCCCCCACGAAAGCTTGCTATCAAGATGAACTCCAAGGTATGTCTGTGAACTTGTACGATTAAGTATTTGTCCACAGAAGACGTAGTCTCGAGTAAGTGGATTCTTCTTGTTTGAAATTACCATAATTGAGCATTTGGTTGGGTTGAAGCTCATCTTCCATGTGTTTTGCCTTATTTCCAAGGACTTATGGTCTTCTTATAAGGAGTTCATATCCTCTGCTTCAGTGACAGGTGTATATACAAGACAATCATCTGTGAAGAGTCTTGTTTTACAATTTATGTGTTCAGGTAGATCATTAATGTACGTCAGGAACAACAGTGGTCCAAGGACCGTGCCTTGCGGTACTCCTGACAGTACTTGTTCTTCTAAAGAAATGTTTCCTTCACAGGCCACCCTCTGCATCCGGTTTGTGAGAAAGTCCCTAATCCTGTTATGTAGACTATTTCTGATGCCATAGTAATCCAGTTTTCCTAGGAGCCTTTCATGAGGAACTTTATCGAATGCTTTTGAAAAGTCCAGGATTGCCATATGTATAGATTTCCCCTTATCTAATGCCCTCGTGATGTCATCAATAGTGACAACAAGTTGTGTTTCCGTTGAACGTTTTGCTCTGAAGCCATGTTGTGAGTCCACCAGTATCCCATTCTTTTGGAAATGGTCCATGATGTGAGAGTGTATGATGTGATCCATGATCTTACATGTAACACTGGTCAGTGAAACTGGTCTGTAATTCTCAGGGGCAGCCTTATTGCCCTTCTCAAATATTGCACAGATGTTTGCTTCCTTCCACTGTCGTGGTAGTGACCCACAATCAATTGAGGACTGGAATGAATCAGTGAGTATGGGTGCTATTTCCGATGCGAACATCTTTAGAAACCATAGTGGCAACTGATCTGGGCCCGCGGCTTTGTTTGCCATTAGGTTCTGTAGTTGTGTTAATACTCCTGCCTCATGGATCACAAGTTCAGGGATATCCTGTAGGTTACTGGTTCCCATCGATGGAATGTATGACTTGTTTTCCCTCGTAAATACACTGGTGAATTGAGCATTAAGTGCTTAGAAACATAGACATAGAAACATAGAAAATAGGTGCAGGAGTAGGCCATTCGGTCCTTCGAGCCTGCACCGCCATTCAATATGATCATGGCTGATCATCCAACTCAGTATCCCGTACCTGCCTTCTCTCCATACCCTCTGATCCCTTTAGCCACAAGGGCCACATCTAACTCCCTCTTAAATATAGCCAATGAACTGGCCTCGACTACCCTCTGTGGCAGAGAGTTCCAGAGATTCACCACTCTCTGTGTGAAAAAAGTTCTTCTCATCTCGGTTTTAAAGGATTTCCCCCTTATCCTTAAGCTGTGACCCCTTGTCCTGGACTCCCCCAACATCGGGAGCAATCTTCCTGCATCTAGCCTGTCCAACCCCTTAAGAATTTTGTAAGTTTCTATAAGATCCCCTCTCAATCTCCTAAATTCTAGGGAGTATAAACCAAGTCTATCCAGTCTCTCTTCATAAGACAGTCCTGGCATCCCAGGAATCAGTCTGGTGAACCTTCTCTGCACTCCCTCTATGGCAATAATGTCCTTCCTCAGATTTGGAGACCAAAACTGTACGCAATACTCCAGGTGTGGTCTCACCAAGACCCTGTACAACTGCAGTAGAACCTCCCTGCTCCTATACACAAATCCTTTTGCTATGAAAGCTAACATACCATTCGCTTTCTTCACTGCCTGCTG
>JAXLNO010000801.1:0-29668 GCA_038087875.1 Malacoraja senta | reverse complement strand
GGAACTCTCTGCCACAGAGGGTAGTCGAGCCGTCATCTGCTATATTTAAGAGGGAGTCCTTAGCTGTGACCCCTTGTCCTGGACTTCCCCAACATCGGAGCAATCATCCTGCATCTAACCTGTCCAACCCCTTAAGAATTTTGTAAGTTTCTATAAGATCCCCTCTCAATCTCCTAAATTCTAGAGAGTATAAACCAAGTCTATCCAGTCTTTCTTCATAAGACAGTCCTGACATCCCAGGAATCAATCTGGTGAACCTTCTCTGCACTCCCTCTATGGCAATAATGTCCTTCCTCAGATTTGGAGACCAAAACTGTACGCAATACTCCAGGTGTGGTCTCACCAAGACCCTGTACAACTGCAGTAGAACCCCCTGCTCCTATACTCAAATCCTTTTGCTAAGAAAGCTAACATACCATTCGCTTTCTTCACTGCCTGCTACACCTGCATGCCTACTTTCAATGACTGGTGTACCATGACACCCAGGTCTCGCTGCATCTCCCCTTTTCCTAGTCGGCCACCATTTAGATAATAGTCTGCTTTCCTGTTTTTGCCACCAAAATGGATAACCTCACATTTATCCACATTATACTGCATCTGCCAAACATTTGCCCACTCACCCAGCCTATCCAAGTCACCTTGCAGTCTCCTAGCATCCTCCTCACAGCTAACACTGCCCCCCAGCTTAGTGTCATCCGCAAACTTGGAGATATTGCCTTCAATTCCCTCATCCAGATCATTAATATATATTGTAAATAACTGGAGTCCAAGCACTGAGCCTTGCGTACCCCACTAGTCACTGCCTGCCATTGTGAAAAGGACCCGTTTACTCCTACTCTTTGCTTCCTGTTTGCCAGCCAGTTCTCTATCCACATCAATACTGAATCTTCGTCAAACTCCAGCTGTGGCTCCGAAACATTAGAAAACGTCTTTGGTGTTGGAAAGCTCTGACCATTGGTCGAAAGCTATACTGTCCCACCATGCTTCCTCCGAACTAAATAAAAACCTACAAGCTTCTTCCAAGAATCCCAGCAGCAAACATGCCTCCAACTACATAATATATCCCACCCACATAATTACAGGCAGACAACATTTAAAGGCAAATTCCATAATTTATGATACAAAAAATTAAGCCAAACGGCCACTACACTCACTCTCTCACTCACTCTCACTCACTCATTTACTCACACTCACTCACTCACTCATACTCTCTCACTCACTCTTACTCACTCACACTCACTCACATTCACTAACAAACTCACTCACACTCACACTCACTCTCTCACTGTCACACTCACTCGCTGTCACCCTCTCTCTCTCTCTCTCTTTCTCTGTCTCTCTCTCTTCCTCTGTCTCTCTTACTCTCTCTCTCTTTCTCTCTCTCTCTTTCTTCTCTCTCTCTCTCTCTCTCTCTCTCTCTCTCTCTCTCTCTCTCTCGGTAACCATGTGCCTATGATCTCCAGTGAGCAAGTGTTCGAAGAAGCTCACAAACAAAGATCTGGAGTTCCTACTCTTTTTTTCCCTCTCTTCCTTCATCCGGTCCACCTGCTGCTGAAACACCAGTAACTAATATGTTCATCAGACACGGACTGCCCCGAACCACCACCTACATGAAAGTTTCAAAATCTCGGCCCTTTCTCTCAGCATTGAGTGCACTAATGTAAAAAGAAAATGTATCTACGGTATTGGACACAGATGTTAAACACAAATTGCCTGCGGTATCAGTGAAACCTGTATATATACTTTTGTAAATAGTTTTGAATATTCCCTGTTTTTAATTAGTTTTTAAGAAAATAGCTATTATTAATGAATTTCAGTGCATCAATTTGTTTTTTGAAATAAAGTTTTGAGATATTTAACGCACTAGGCTTTGGCGGCTGTTATTTTTCTGCTCTGACCTTAACCGCTGCTCTCTGCATGTTGTTTATTTGTTGTTCTGAGATTGGTTCCATGGTATGGATTAGGTATTGGGAGTACAGCCATCTCTTACACATCACAGATCCAAGCACACGCCTGATTTCCCACTAAGCTGTTCACGCACTATTTATGGTAACTCCCTTCAATAACATTATCGAGATAGACACAAAGTGCTGGAGTTACTCAATGGGCCGGGCAACATATCTGGAGAAAACGATGGGTAATTTTTTTGTTTTGTTTAGAGATACAGCACGGAAACCGCCCACTTCAGCCCACCGAGTCCATGCCGACCAGCGATCCCCGCACACTAACGCTATCCTACACACACTTACTTACTTAGACTTAGTTCCTCCCACACTGTTGAGTGCATTGGGCAGCAAGCTTTGGCCATTCTGTTCGGTTATGTGCGATGTCTTCCACCCTCGATAGGTTAGCGTCCCGGGCTTCCAAATCCTACCAGAATGTTCACCTCATGTGAGTTTTGGTCGGCCTCTTTTACTTCTTCCGTCAGCTTGCCATATCATTGCTATCTTAGGTGCACGTTCTGCTGACATTCTGAGTACATGTCCTGCAAATTTCATCCTCCGTCCCTCCATGTCCTGGATGAGAGGCTTTGTTGCAGTTTCCCGGTAGATCTCCTCGTTTGTGATGTGGTCTCTGTAGCTAGTCTTCAGGATCCTCCTCAAGCAGCGTTGTTAGGATGCATCCAATTTATTTTCATCTTCACATTGATTTTCATGTCTCAGTGGCACAGAGGGCTGTAGGGAAGACTACGCACTGGAAGAGTTTGACTTTTAGCATCTTGGATATCCCACCACTAGACCATATTGGCTGCATTTATCTGAAGATTGATGCAGCTTACCAATTAGGGGTAATTTATAATTTTACCGAAGCCAATTAAAACCCTAGCGTCTTTGGCATGTGGGAGGAAACCAGAGCACCTGGAGAAATCCCACAAAGGTCACGAGGAGAACGTAAAACTCCATACAGACAGCACTCATAGTGTGGATCGAACCTGGGTCCCTGGCTCTGTAAGGCAGCAGCTCTAACGTGGGTGACGTTTCGGGTCGGGACTCTCCTTCAGACTGAAAATAGAGGGGAGGGAATTGGAGGTAAGAATAGAATAGAAACATAGAAAATAGGTGCAGGAGTAGGCCATTCGACCCTTTGAGCCAGCACCGCCATTTAATATGATCATGGCTGATCATCCAGAATCAGTACCCTGTTCCTGATTTCTCCCATATCCCTTTATTCCATTAGCCCTAAGAGCTAAATCTAACTCTCTTAAACACACGGACCAATATAGAACAAATCAGGGCCAGCAACAGATGACCAAGGAAGGGTGGAGCCCATAATGGCCCATTGTTGGCTGAGGAAGTGGTTATAACGAAGGGATACAATTAACATTATTACCGACCCAAAACATTGCTATCCATGTTCTCCAGAGATACTGTCCCACTCAGATATTTTGTGTAGACCAGCATCTGCAGTGGAGCAGTCTGAAGAAGGGTCTCGACCCAAAACGTCACCCATTCCTTCTATCCAGAGATGCTGTCTGACCTGCTGAGTTACTCCAGCATTTTATGTCCAGCATCAGCAGTTCTTTGTTTTCATATTCTCCCTTCTACCCATTCCTCCCCCACTCCCAATTCCTCCGTCTACACCGCATCTGCACCCAGGATGAGGTGTTCCAGACCAGGGCATCGGAGATGTCCTCATTCTTTAGGGAACGGGGGTTCCCCTCTTCGATTATAGATGAGGCTCTCACCAGGGTCTCCTCTATATCCCGCAGCTCTGCTCTCACTCCCCATCCCCCTACTCGTAACAAGGACAGAATCCCCCTTGTCCTCACCTTCCCCCCTACCAGCCGTCGCTGGTCCTGGTTAGACAGATGTTTCCCATAAATAGTCTAATGATCCAAATGAATTGGAGAAGTGAGATTCACAACAAGTCAGAAATCAGTTTACCATTTTGATTAATATGTTCTTTTAACATGAATAGTCGTGGAATGTGCAACTTCTCATGTATGGTCTTCTCATGTATGGTCTGTAAACTCTTCCTATATTGTGATCTAATTATGCTTCTAAACTGCTAGTCAAACAGTGTTTAACCCTGATGAACACTGAAATGATCAAAAGATGCTGATGCAAAACGTCGCAAAAGTCATGCTACATACCTTTTAGTTTTGCTTTCAGAGATACAGCGTGGAAATGGGCCCTTCGGCCCACCGAGTCCACGCTGACCAGCGATCACCTGTACACTAGTACTATCCTACACACTAGGGCCAATTTACAGAAGCCAATAATCTGCACATCTTTGGATGCCCATGCTAATGACTTTGCCTGCCCATTCCTTCCACAGATGCTGCCTAACCTGCTGAGTTACTCCAGCACTTTGTGTTTTGCTCCAGATTCCAACATCAACATTCCCTGTGTTCCCATTCTATTTTCACTTGGTTCTCAGATACATTAAAACTTTTAAACTTTGGAGATTACTCCACCTTATTTTCTCATACATCTTCAAGCTTTGCAAAACCAAATAATTAGTTTAGTTGAGTGATACAGCGTGGAAACAGGTCCTTCGGCCCACCGAGTCCGCTCCAGCCAATGATCATCCTACACACTAGGGACAATGCACAGAAGCCAATTAACCTACAAACCTCCATGTCTTTGGGATGTGGGAAGAAACCGGAGCACCCGGAGAAAACCCACGCGGTCACGGGGAGAACATACGAACTCCGTAGGGACAGCACCCGTAGTCAGGATCGAACCAGGGTCTGTCGCACCAAAGGTTCTTAATGATAGACACAAAGTGCTGGAGTAACTCAGCAGGTGAGCCAGCATCTCTGGAGAAAATGGATAGGTGACGTTTCACAGAGTGTTGGAGTAACTCAGCGGGACAGGTAGCATCTCTGGAGAACATGGATAGGTGACGTTTCACAGAGTGTTGGAGTAACTCAGTGGGTCAGGCAGCATCTGTGGAGAACATGGATAGGTGACGTTTCGGATCAGGACCCTTCTTCGGACTGATCGTGCGTGGGAGGGGGTGGATTGGAAGCAAGAAAGGACCAGGACAAATCAGGACCGGCAACAGATTACCTCAGGCAAGGACAGTACAGAAACATAGAAAATAGGTGCAGGAGTAGGCCATATGGCCCTTTGAGCCAGCACCGCCATTCAATATGATCATGGCTGATCATCCAGAATCAGTACCCCGTTCCTGCTTTCTCCCCATATCCCTTCATTCTGTTAGCTCTTAGAGCTATATCTCACTGAAAGGCTGATTGTCTGCTAGGGATGGTGTGAATCTGAGTAATATATTGTGAACTGTGGAACTAGTTAACTGACTTTTAGTGCAAGAAGGGGGTGGGAGTGTGGAGGGGGGGGGAGAGGAGGAAGGGGAGCATATGTAGAAGTTACCTTAACTCAGAGAATCCAATGTTTACATCACTGGGTAGTGAGTTGTTCCTCCATGTTGTGTACAGCCTCAATCTGGCAAAGGAGGAGGCCCAGGACACATTCCTTAAAGGCACACACATTCTCATCTAGTTCCTAAAAGACTTCCCCCCTTATCCTTAAACTGTGACCCCTTGTTCTGGACTTCCCCAACATTGGGATCAATCTTCCTGCATCTAGTCTGTCCAACCCCATAAGAATTATGTAAGTTTCTATAAGATCCCCTCTCAATCTCCTAAATTCTAGCGAGTATGAGCCGAGTCTATCCAGTCTTTCTTCATATGAAAGTACTGACATCCCAGGAATCAGTCTGGTGAACCTTCTCTGCACTCCCTCTATGGCAATAATGTCCTTCCTCAGATTTGGAGACCAAAACTGTACGCAATACTCCAGGTGTGGTCTCACCAAGACCCTGTACAACTGCAGTAGAACCTCCCTGCTCCTATACTCATCCCGGGGGATTTGCAATATTACTTTAATGCAACGCATTTGCTGCATTTAACATTTCAGGAGGGTGCAAAGTTATTCCAATGTAATGCATTTGTTGCATTTAACATTTTTGAGGGGTTTTGCAAGATTAGTGCAAAGCGATTTAATGCATTGAACTTCCAAGCGGGGTGGGGGAGTTGCAATATTACTTGAATGCAACGCATTTGCTGCATTTAACTTTGCGGGAGGGTGCAAAGTTATTCCAACGCGATGCATTCGTAGCATTTAACATTTGAGCTTTTTCACCCGATATGAACCCAATGGAACGTGCCTTTTATATGCTGAAGAGAAAAGTGAACGGGACTAGCCCCCAAAACAAGCATCAGCTTAAAGATGGCTGCAATGCAGGTCTGGCAGAGCATGACCAGAGAAGACACACAGCAACTGGCGATGTCCATGAATCACAGACTTCAATAGACAATAGGTGCAGGAGCAGGCCATTCGGCCCTTCCAGCCAGCACCGCCATTCAATGTGATCATGGCTGATCATCCCCAATCAGTACCCCGTTCCTGCCTTCTCCTCATATCCCCTGACTCCGCTATCTTTAAGAGCCCTATCGAGCTCTCTCTTGAAAGCATCCAGAGAAACGGCCTCCACCGCCCTCTGAGGCAGAGAATTCGACAGGCTCACAACTCTCCGTGAGAAAAAGTGTTTCCTCGTCTCCGTTCTAAATGGCTTACCCCTTATTCTTAAACTGTGGCCCCTGGTTCTGGACTCCCCCAACATCGGGAACATGTTTCCTGCCTCTAGCGTGTCTAAACCCTTAACAATCTTATATGTTTCAATGAGATCCCCTCTCATCCTTCCAAACTCCAGAGTGTACAAGCCCAGCTGCTCCATTCTCTCAGCATATGTCAGTCCCGCCAACCCGGGAATTAACCTTGTAAACCTATGCTGCACTCCCTCAATAGCAAGAATGCCCTTCCTCAAATTAGGGGACCAAAACTGCACACAATACTCCAGGTGTGGTCTCACTAGGGCCCTGTACAACTGCAGAATGACCTCTTTGCTCCTATATTCGATTCCTCTTGTTATGAAGGCCAACAGGCCAAAACTGCACACAATACTCCAGGTGTGGTCTCACGAGGGCTCTGTACAACTGCAGAAAGACCTCTTTGCTCTTCTACTCGACTACTCTTGTTATAAAGGCCAACATGCCATTCCCTTTCTTCACTGCCTGCTGTACCTGCATGCTTACTTTCATAGACTGATGAACAAGGACCCCCAGATCCCGCTGTACTTCCCCTTAACTCAACTTGACGCCATTTAGATAGTAATCCGCCTTCCTGTTTTTGCCACCAAAGTGCATAACCTCACATTTATCCAGATTAAACTTCATCTGCCATGCATCTGCTCACTCCCCAACCTGTCCAAGTCACCCTGCATTCTCATAGCATCCTCCTCACAGTTCACACTGCCACCCAGCTTTGTGTCATCTGCAAATTTGCTAATGTTACTTTGAATCCCTTCATCCAAATCATTGATGTATATTGTAAATAGTTGCGGCCCCAGCACCGAGCCTTGTGATACCCCACTCGTCACTCCCTGCCATTCTGAAAGGGACCCGTTAATCCCTACTCTTTGTTTCCTGTCTTCCAACCAATTTTCTATCCATGTCAGCACTCTACCCCCAATACCATGTGCCCTAATTTTGCCCACTAATCTCCTATGTGGGACCTTATCAAATGCTTTTTTTTTTTATTATTTTTTTTTTTTTTTTTTAAATTTTTATTTATTAGATGTACATTACATTACAACCACATACATTAATACTCGTCATTTATATCTTCTTACAATTAATGTACTCCCTTTATTTATTTTTTTACACTAGAAAAAGAAAAGATTGAAAGAAAGAAGAAAGTGAAGGTAAAAGTGCAAGTGTAGAAAAGTGTAGAAAATGTAACAACAAAAAAGGACGAAGACCCTATAAGAGCGAAATTAAAAACAAAAAGAAAAAGTTAAGAAATAGGCCCTAAGAAAAGAAAAGAGAAAGAGAAAAAAAGAGAATCAAATGTTTTTTTTGAGCATCACGTAAATAGGACATACCAACTCTTCAACTATCATCCCCCCTTACCTGACCTCAATTTTTTATTTTTTTAAAGTACTTTTGCACCCTATGTTTGTAATAATTCTATAAATGCAGACCACGTCAGGTGGAAGTGATCTGGTTTACCTGCTAGGAGGAGTCTTATCTCTTCTAGGTGTAATGTTTCAAACATATTTGAAATCCACATATTTATAGTTGGTATTGGAGCCTTCTTCCAAAATTTTAGAATTAGCTTTTTTCCAGTTATTAACCCATAGTCCATTAATTTCTTTTGAAACACATTTAGTTCTGGATCATCTTCCGTTATTCCGAAGATAATCCATTCTGCTTTGGGTATCAGTCTAGTTTTAAATAACTTTGTAAAGATTTCAAAAATTTCATTCCAAAATTTTTGAATTTTTGTACAGAAGACAAATGAGTGCGCTATAGTTGCTTCTTGGGATTGACATTTATCACAAATAGATGATACGTTTGGGAAAATTTTATGAATTTTAGTTTTCGAATAATATAATCTATGTAAAATTTTAAATTGTATTAAAGTGTGTCTTACATTAATCGAGCATTTATGCACGTTTAATAAGTATTCATTCCAACTTTCCTTTGAAATTTTAATAGCTAACTCTTGTTCCCAGTCTCTTCTTATACCCTCCGTAGGTGGTATTTGTACATTTAAAATAATATTATACAAATATGATATTAAGTTTGCTGATTCCGCTTTTATCTGCATTGCCTCGTCCAATACATCTACTGGATTATTATAATGATCTTTTGTATATTTTTTCAAATAGTCGCATATTTGAAAATATTTAAAATATTGATTATTTCCGAGTTTATATTTTATTTGTAATTGTTGAAATGAAAGTAAATTTCCAGTTTCATACAAGTCACCAAGCGTTTTAATTCCTAGTCTATCCCATTGTGTATAAGCTTTATCTATAATAGAAGGACTAAACGAAGGGTTATTGACTATAGGTAATAAAAGTGATAAGTTTCTTAATTTTAAATTTTGTTTTATTTGTTTCCAAATACGGATTGTACTATGAATAATTGGGTTCTTATTATAATTTATGTTATTCAGTTTCATTGGAGAGAGGAGGATCGCTCCAATGTTTCTAGAGGAGCAATCCTCTTTCTCCATTACAATCCAGTCTACTTGCTGGGCGGAGTTATCCATCAGTTGAATCATGTTTTTAATATTTACTGACCAATAATAATACATAAAATTAGGTAGTGCTAGACCCCCCAATACTTTAGGTTTATTCAGATGGGTTTTTTGTATTCTATGTGATTTATAGTCCCATATAAAATTAGTGATATCTGAGTCGTTTTTTAACAAACTTCTTAGGTAAGTATATAGGAATTGATTGAAATAGGTATAAAATTTGTGGTAAAAAGATCATTTTTATTGCATTTATTCGGCCTATTAAAGACATCGGGAGCGTTTTCCAGAATTTAATTAATGTATTTAGTTTATTAAGTAGGGGGTCAAAATTTGCCCTGAACATACCTTGATATGTTCTGGTAATTTCGATTCCCAAATATTTAAATTTTTCTGTAGCTATTTTAAAAGGGAATTTTAAAAGATGTGTTGAATCTTTCGGTTTTATTGACATAATTTCACTTTTATTCCAATTTATTCTATATCCAGAAAAAGATCCGAAGTCTTCAATTAAATTTAATATATTTGGTATAGTGATTTGAGGTTTTGTAATATACAATAATATATCATCCGCGTATAAAGATATTTTATTATATGAGTCTTTAGTATTATATCCATGAATATCAGGGTGTATTCTAATTTTTTCTGCTAGCGGTTCAATAATGAGAGCAAACAGCTGTGGTGATAATGAGCATCCTTGTCTATTTCCCCTTGATAGTTGAAATTTCGAGGATAATATGTTATTAGTAAGTATCCTAGCTGTAGGTTTGTTATATAGTAACTTAATCCATAAAATAAAATTCTCTCCCAGTTGAAATTTTTGTAATACTTTATCCATATAATTCCATTCTGCTTGATCAAATGCTTTTTCAGCATCCAGCGAAATAATTGATAATTCTTGATCTTCAGATGTGTGTGAGTGCATTATGTTGAGTAGACGTCTCATATTATTAGAAGAGTATCTCTTAGGGATAAACCCTGTCTGATCTGGGTTTATTAATTTACTAATGTATTTACTTAATCTTCTAGCTAATGTTTTCGCTAATATTTTTTGATCTGTGTTTAACAATGCTATAACTCTATATGAGCCAGGTTCTTCTAAATCTTTATTTTTCTTAGGTATTAATGTAATCGTTGATTCCGCTAATGTATCAGGTAGTATTCGTTTTTTAAAAGCGTATTGGTACATTTTTTGTAATCTTGGTATTATTTTATCATAAAAGCTTTTATAAAATTCATTAGTAAATCCATCAGGGCCTGGTGTTTTTCCATTCTTTAATGAGTTTATTGTATCTTCTAATTCCTTAATTGAGATTTGTGCACCCAGTTCCTCTTGTTCCTTCAGCTCTAACTTTGGAAGATTACAGGTATCCAAGAACTTTGTGATATTATTGGAATCAATTATCGTTTTAGATGTATACAAATTCTCGTAAAATTGCGCAAATCTTTTATTGATATCCTTCGGTGTTGTTAATAATTCCCCTTTATCTGATTTGATCTTTGGTATAGTATGTTCCTTTTCTCGTTTTTTTAGCTGGCGAGCCAAAAGTTTATGCGGTTTATCCCCAAATTCAAAGTGCTCTTGTTTTGTAATTTGAAAAAGTCTTATAAGTTTGGCAGATAATAATTTATTTAATTTAAATTTTAATATTATTATTTTATTATGTTTATCTATTGATGGATCTTTAGCATTATCTATATCCATTTGTCTAATAAGTTCTTCTAACTGTCTTTGTTCATTCTTATTCTTTTTATTTTGAAAAGCTTGATATGAAATTATAATACCCCTAATGTATGCTTTAAAAGATTCCCAAAGTAAAGTAGGCGATATATCTGAAGTATCATTTGTTTGAAAAAAGACCTCCATTTGTTCTTTTAAATATATACTCGCTTGTGGATCTTTTAAAATTTGAGAGTTAAATCTCCAGAATGATTTATTCTTAGACAATCCTTCCAGTTTTAAAAAGAAAGTTAGTGGAGAATGGTCTGAAATTGAATTTGTATGGTATATTGCATTAGATGTTTGGGGGATTAATTTTGTATCCAGCAGAAAGTAGTCTATACGTGAGTATGTCTTATGTACCATTGAGTAAAATGAATATTCCCTGCCAGTTGGATTCACAATTCTCCAAACATCTGCTATATTAGTGTTATTTATATAGGTATTGAGGAGTTCCCCAGTTTTCGATTTCATATTCCCTCTCTGTTTTCTGAAAGTGCAGGTACACTACATCCACTGGCTCTCCCTTGTCCATTTTCCTAGTTACATCTTCAAAAAATTCCAGAAGATTAGTCAAGCATGATTTCCCCTTCGTAAATCCATGCTGACTCGGACCGATCCTGTTACTGTTATCCAAATATTCGGCTATCTCATCTTTAATAATTGACTCCAGCATCTTCCCCACCACCAATGTCAGGCTAACTGGTCTATAATTCCGTTTTCTCTCTCCCGCCTTTCTTAAAAAGTGGGATAACATTAGCAACCCTCCAATCTGCAGGAACTGATCCTGAGTCTAAAGAACATTGGAAAATTATCACCAATGCATCCACGATTTCTCGAGCCTCTTCCTTAAGTACCCTGGGATGCAGACCATCAGGCCCTGGGGATTTATCAGCCTTCATTCCCATCAGTCTATCCAACACCATGTCCTGCCTAATGTGGAATTCCTTCAGTTCCTCTGTCACCCCAGATCCTCTGGCCACTACTATATCAGGAAGATTGTTGTCCTCCTTAGTGAAGACAGATCCAAAGTACCTGTTCAACTCATCTGCCATTTCCTTGTTCCCCATAATAAATTCACCTTTTTCGGTCTACAAGGGTCTAACTTTGGTCTTAACTAATTTTTTTCTCTTCTCATACCTAAAGAAGCTTTTACTATTCTGCTTTATATTCTTTCAATGACAATGCATACATTGCATGCAAAGGATATGCAACAAAATACTAAATATGATTACTATCTAAATGGCGTTGTTGGGAAAAGTGGAAGTACAACGGGATCTGGGGGTCCTTGTTCATCAGTCAATAAAAGTAAGCATGCAGGTACAGCAGGCAGTGAAGAAAGCGAATGGCATACCTTAGTCGAACCGTCATCGTTCCTCATCGTCAACCTCATCGTTCCCCAGCCCCTACGGCCCGATTTTACCTTCTCCCCAAAATCCACAAACCTGACTGTCCCGGTAGACCCATTGTCTCTGCCTGTTCGTGCCCCACCGAACTCATCTCCACCTATCTCGACTCCATCCTATCCCCCTTGGTTAAATCCCTCCCTACCTATGTTCAAGACACCTCAGACACTCTCCGTCGTCTCCGCGCATTCCACTCTGTAGGCTCTCACCCCTCATCTTCACCCAGGACGTCCAGTCACTCTACACCTCAATCCTCCACCAGGATGGTCTCGAAGCTCTCCGGTTTTTCCTCAACCAGAGAAACAACCTATACCCGGCCACTGACACCCTCCTCCGCCTAGTGCAGTTGGTCCTTACCCTCAATAACGTCTCATTTGACTCCTCCCATTTCCTCCAAATACAAGGCGTAGCTATGGGCACACGCATGGGCCCCAGCTACGCCTGCCTCTTTGTCGGGTGCGTAGAACAATCCTTGTTCAATACGTACCAGGGTCCCATCCCTGACCTCTACCTCCGCTACATTGATGACTGTTTTGGTGCCACCTCCTGCACCCACACACAACTGACTGACTTCATCCGCTTCACCACCAACTTCCATCCGGCACTCAAATACACCTGGACCATTTCCAACACTACCCTACCAATCCTTGACCTCACTATCTCCATCGCAGGTGATAGACCTCATACCGACATCCACTACAAACCTACCGACTCCCATGGCTTTCTGGACTACACTTCTTCCCACCCTGCTTCCTGTAAGGACTCTATCCCCCACTCTCAATTCCTCCGTCTACGCCGCATCTGCTCCCAGGATGAGGCGTTCCATACCAGGGCATCCGAAATGTCCTCATTCTTCAGGGAACGGGGGTTCCCCTCCTCCACCATAGATGAGGCTCGCACCAGAGTCCCTGCAATACCCCGCAACACTGCTCTCTCTCCCCATCCCCCCACTCACAACAAGGGCAGAGTCCCCCTAGTCCTCACCTTTCACCCCACCAGCCGTCACAATCCTAACCTTTCACCCCACAGTCGTCAGCCGTGATCCTCCGTCAGTTTCACCACCTCCAACGTGACCCCACCACTCGCCACATCTTCCCATCTCCCCCCATGTCTGCCTTCTGCAAAGACCGTTCCCTCCATAACTCCGTCAATTCTTCCCTTCCCTCCCGTACCACCCCCTCCCCGGGTACTTTCCCTTGCAACCGCAAGAGATGCAACACTTGTCCCTTCACCTCCCCCCTCGACTCTTCAAGGACCCAAGCAGTTGTTCCATGTGCGACAGAGGTTCACCTGCATCTCCTCCAACCTCATCTATTGCATCCGCTGCTCTAGATGTCAGCTGATCTACATCGGTGAGACCTAGCTTGGCGATCGTTTCGCCGAATACCTCCGGTCGGTCCGCAATAACCAACCTGACCTCCCGGTGGCTCAGCACTTCAACTCCCCCTCCCATTCCGTATCTGACCTCTCTGCCCTGGGTCTCCTCCATGGCAACAGCGAGCAACACCGGAAATTGGAGGAAATGCACCTCATATTCCGCTTGGGCAGTCTACATCCTGGGGGCATGAACATTGAATTCTCCCTACTCTGCTAGCCCTTGCTGTCCCCTCCCCTTCATCAGCCCTCTGGTTGTCTCCTCCCATCCCCCAGCCCTCGGGCTCCTCCTCTGCCCTTTTTTCCTTTTTACCTTTCTTCTCCCCACCCCCTATCAGTCTGAAGAAGGGTTTTGGCCCGAAACGTTGCCTATTTCCTTCACTCCATAGATGCTGCTGCACCCGCTGAGTTTCTCCAGCATTTTTGTGTACCTTCGATTTTCCAGCATCTGCAGTTCCTTCTTTTACACTCAACTCAAATGCTCTATGTTGATTTAGGAAATGTCAACAGAGTGGAACAAATGTACACGTGTGAAAATTCAGTCGTTCGAACTCTAGCAATAAACGTGACTTTAAAACATTGTGGAAAACCTTCTCATGTGTCTGTTAATGTAAGTGTTTTGAGAGAGAAGGGGAGGGAGAAGGGGAGAGAGAGGGGAGAGAGAGAGAGAGGGGGAGAGAGAGGGGGAGAAAGGGGGGAGAGAGGGGAAGAGGGGAGAGAGAGGGGAGAGAGAAAGAGGGGGAAGGTAGAGAGGGGGAGAGAGAGAGGGGAGAACGAGAGGGGAGAGACAGGGAGAGGGGGGAGAAAGTGTTTGATTTAGTTTTTTGTTTAGTTTATTATAGTTTAGCTGACTTGTTTTGTTTATAAAGAGAGAGGATGGGAGAGAGGGGAGAGAGGTGGGGAGGGAGAGAGAAGGGGGAGAGAGAGAGGGGAGAGAGAGGGGGGAGAGAGAGGGGGGGAGAGAGAGTTTGACAGTTTTTAGTTTAATTTATTATAGTTTAGCTCACGTAAGTTTTGTTTATAAAGAGAGAGAGGGTGGGGAAGAGAGGGGAGAGGGAGAGGGGGGAGGGAGAGAGAGAGAGAGAGGGGAGAGAGAGAGAGGGGAGAGAGAGAGAGGGGAGAGAGAGAGGAGGGAGAGAGAGGGAAGAGGCAGAGAGGAAGGAAAAGAGATGGGGAGAGAGAGGGGAGAAAGATGGGGGAGAGAAGGGGGATGGGGAGAGAGAGGGGGGGAGAGAGAGAGAGAGAGAGGGGAGAGAAAGAGGAGAGAGGGAGGGGTGAGAGAGAGGGGAGAGAGGGAGGGTGGAGAGAGAGGGGAGTGAGAGAGGGGGGAGAGAAAGAGAGAGGGGGAGAGAAAGAGAGAGGGAGGAGAGAATGGAAATGAGATTTAAGCGGCTCCAGGGTGAGATTAAGGAGGGACTGAAGATTGGCCAACAATGGAGGTCGACAACAAAATGGCCGCCGTTAGGTTAAGTGTCTTCTCTTTGTGTCACTTCCCTCTGAAGGCGACTCCGGACTGTCATGGCCGCCACAGCCAGACATAAAAACAGCTTTTGTTTCCACGAGTAGTAATGAAAAATCTGTCGCCTCCTTTTGCTTTGGTATTTTATTTAATTCACATGTTTAATCGCTAATGTGTTATTATTAATGTTTTATATGTCATTCCTAACTGTCACTGTATGTCATGTGGTCACTTGCGGGCAGAGCACCAAGGCAAATTCCTTGTATGTGAATACTTGGCCAATAAACCTATTAATTCATTCATCATTTCTGCCTCTGTGCCCTCCTTTCCTCTTAATCCCTCCCTCCCTCCCAACTGGGCGCTCTCCCGGGGAAGAACCCGGGGTCAGCAGGGCTCCAGAGGTGAGATTAAGGAGGGATGGAAGATTGGCCAACTATGGAGGTTGACAACAAAATGGCCACCGTCAGGGTAAGTGTCCCCAGACAAGCTCGATGCAGGAAAAATGTTCCCAATGTTGGGCGATTCCAGAACCAGGGGCCACAGTATTAGAATAAAGGGGAGGTCATTTAAGACTGAGGTGAGAAAAAACTTTTTCTCCCAAAAAGTTGTGAATTTATGGAATTCCCTGCACAGAGGGCAGTGGAGGCCAAATCTCTGGGTGGATTTAAGAGAGAGTTAGATAGAGCTCTAGGGGCTGGTGGAGTCAAGGGATATGGGGAGAAGACAGGCACGGGTTATTGATAGGGGACGATCAGCCATGATCACAATGAATGGCGGTGCATGCTCGAATGGCCGAATGGCCTCCTCCTGCACCTATTTTCTATGTTTCTATGTTTCTTCTTCAGCATGTCTGCCTCCGTACACCTCCCTTCCTCTCAATCCCTCCCTCCCTCCCTCCCTCCCAGCGGGGCGCTCTCCCGGGGAAGAACCCGAGGTCAGCAGCGCTCCAGGGGTGAGATTAAGGAGGTATTGAAGATTGGCCATCAATGGAGGTTGACAACAAAATGGCCACCGGGGAAAGAGGAGCGAGAGAGAGATGGAGAGAGAGGGAGATGTGGAGAGAGGGCGAGAGGGAACGAGGGGAGAGGAAGAGGAGGGAGAGGGGTTGGTGAGGAGGCAATAATCCCCAGATACGCACGCATACACCCCCTCCCTCTCTCTACCCCTTCTCTCCCTATTCTCTCTCTCTCTCTCTCTCCCACTTTTACCGTCTATTCTCTCATTTCCCCAAATAGTCATGTTCCCCCCTTCCCACTCTCTCTCTCTCTCCCCCTTTCTCCCCCCCCCCTCGCCACCGCCATTTTAGATACTGGCAGCCAGCCATTGAAGTCAATGAGCGTGAAGCCGAGGGCGGCCATATTGGATGCTGGCATTTCCCTTGGAGCTGCAGGCGGCCATCTTGTCTACTGCCAGTCTTCCATTGTAGTCAATGGGAGAGAAGCCCTGGACGGCCATCTTAGCTACAGGCAGCCTTCATTTTTTTCTCTGTCTCACTCCCTCTTTCTTTCTCTTTCTCTCTCCCCCCTTCTCTGGCTTCCTCTTCTCCCTCTCTCCTTCTCTATCTAATTTTCCCTCTCTTCTCCAGGTGGCGGCCATCTTTGGTCAGGGCACATTGCAGTCAATGGGAGGTGAGATCGGGGAGGCGGCCATCATTGGTCAGGGCACGTCCATAGAAACATAGACAATAGGTGCAGGAGTAGGCCATTCGGCCCTTCGAGCCTGCACCGCCATTCAATATGATCATGGCTGATCATCCAACTCAGTATCCTGTAGCTGCTTTCTCTCCATACCCCCTGATCCCTTTAGCCACAAGGGCCACATCTAACTCCCTCTTAACTATAGCCAATGAACTGGCCTCAACTACCTTCTGTGGCAGAGAATTCCACAGATTCACCACTCTCTGTGTGAAAATTGTTTTTCTCATCTCGGTCCTAAAATATTTCCCCTTTATCCTTAAACTGTGACCCCTTGTTCTGGACTTCCCCAACATCGGGAACAATCTTCCTGCTCCTACCCCTAAAGAATAGGCCCAAGCAATTGACAATTGAGGCTATTAAGGAATTAAAATGGAGGATTAACAATGTCCCTAATGCTTCCAGACAAATTCTGGTAGAAACACTTTCCGTTATTCTACAGACTGATGTAAGTGTTCTAGGATGGGGTGCAACTAATACTGTTTCCAGCTGTGGAGGTAGATGGTATGTGGAGGAAGTACCTTTGCTTGAAAATCAAGGTATAAATTACCTAGAGCTCTTAGGAACATTCTATGGGATTAAAGCTTATTGTTCTAATATGGAAAAATTGCATGTTCAGGCACAGACCCTAACTGGGTCCCCTGCTGAGTGCAATGAATTTACCACATTTTTCACCAGCAAGGTAAAGAATATAAGAACAAATATTTCCCCTCCCACCTGTGACCTGGCTGTCTCATTGGTCTGCTCTTCAAAATTAGACAGTTTCCAACCCGTTACTATACCCTCCCTTGTAAAACTGATCACCACCATGAAACCTACTACCTGCCCCCTCGACACTGTCCCCTCTGCCCTCCTAAAGGACGTCATTACAACAGCTGGTCCCAGTATGCTCGCCAACTTCAACAGCTCTCTGGCCACTGGCACTGTACCTACCTGCTTCAAGCATGCGGTGGTCCAACCACTCCTGAAAAAACCTAACCTCGACCCCACCTTGCCAAGCAACTACAGACCCATTTCTAAACTGCCTTTCCTCTCAAAAGCCCTTGAAAAGGTAATTTTGTCAACTTATACCTTACCTTCACCAAAACACTATCTTGGAAACTTTCCAATCAGGTTTCAGGGCTCACCATAGCACAGAGTCTGCCTTGTTGAAGGTACACAATGACCTACTGCTCACCGTTGCCTCCGGCGACTGTGCAATTCTACTCCTTCTTGACCTCAGCACAGCATTTGATACTGTCGACCACACCATCCTAATTGACCGTCTCCGGTATGGGGTTGGTATTGATGGCACTGCCCTGTGCTAGTTCATCTCCTACCTCAAAGGTAGGAGTTTCTCGACTAACATAGGCAACTCATTCTCCTCCCCAGCTAATCTCTGCTGTGGGGTTTCACAAGGTTCCATCCTTGGCCCCATTCTCTTCTCCCTGTATATGCTCCCCTAAGGCCAAGTCATTGAAAGGCATGGCATTTCCTTCCATTGCTACGCAGACGATACACAACTCTATCTCCCTCTGAAGCCCAAAAAACAATCAAATCTGTTTAACCTTACCCACTGCCTCGAGGATATAAAGTGTTGGATGGCCCAGAACTTCCTCCAACTAAACGAGAGTAAGTCTGAGGTCATCCTTCTCGGCCCCTCGGACTCAATCAAAATGATAGCAGGCAGCCTTGGAAGCCTTACCCCACTACTCAAACCTCACATCAAAAACCGTGCCGTGATATTTGACTCAGCACTGAAATTTGACAAACAAGTCAATGCCGTGGTAAAAGCTAGCTTCTTTCAGCTTCGGACGATAGCTAAAATAAAACAATTCCTCCAGTTTGATGACCTGGAAAAGATCATCCACACATTCATCTCCTCCCGCCTAGATTACTGCAACTCCTTTTACACTGGCATCAGCCAATCTTCCCTGTCCCGCCTGCAACTGGTCCAAAACGCCGCAGCGAGACTCCTGACGGGCACCCGAAAAAGGGACCACATCACCCCGATCCTGGCCTCTCTCTACTGTCTCCCTGTGCGGTTCCATATAAACTTCAAGATCCTCCTCCATGTCTACAAAGCCCTCAATGGGCTTGCCCCCATCTACATAAAAAGTCTTCTCACCCACCACTCCACCTCCAGGCCCCTCAGATCGGCCGACTTGGGGTTGCTGAATATCCCACGGTCTAGGCATAAGCTCAGGGGCGAACGCGCCTTTGCGGTTGCAGCCCGTAGACTGTGGAACAGCATCCCCTTTCCCATCAGAACTGCCCCCTCCATCGACTCTTTTAATTCAAGACTAAAGACTTATCTATACTCCCAAACCTTTCCTGACTTCCTCTGAATGAGGGCTACATGTATATATGTATGTAGTTTGTTTTGTTTATGCTATTCTTATAACAAATGTAAAGCACTTTGGCCAACGAGAGTTGTTTTTTAAATGTGCTGTATAAATAATGTGACTTGACTTGACTTGACTTATATTATTCAAAAACTGGACTGAGTAAATTCTATCCAAATACTTCTCCCATTTGCGATAAATGTTTATCTCAAAATGCCAATATAACACACTCTTTTGTTTCCTGCATAAAACTTTATAAATTCTGGAGCGATATTTTTGAAATGTTTACAAAATTATTAAAGATAAAAATGGAGCCTAACACTGAAATTATTATATTTGGAGTAACGGAAGACGGGAAAAAATTGAACACATTTCAAAATTCATTTTTTAATTATGGGTTATTAACGGAAAAAAAACGTATACTTAAATTTTGGACAAATACACCCATACCAACGCTTAAAATGTGGATTTCAAACTTGTTGGACACTGCACATCTTGAAGAAATGTGATTCCTCCTAATAGATAAATCAGACCAAATCAGACGAGTTGGTCTCCGTTTATCGACATCTTGGAAGCATATGGTGCAACAAAATCGTAGAAACCAACTGTTTCAGGTCTGGGTGAGGGATGGTCAAGAATATAAATAACTATCTCCTATAATCTCCTACTCTCTACTTTCTCTTTCTCTCTCCTTTTTTTTCTCCACTTTCCCTCTTTCCCCCCTTTTCCTTTTCACACACCATACATCCATCACATGTTTTTCTATTTGTTATTATCTATTCTCTCTTTCTCTCTTTTAATATTAAAAACAAACAGGAAGCTGTACATAAAATGTAACCTGCCAATGTATATTAGGCACCTTGGTGCCATATTACTGTACTTACTTCTAATAAATTTAAAATATTAAAAAAAAAGAAACGTACACAATTGTTTAGTGCTAGATGCAGGAAGATTGTTCCCGATGTTGGGGAAGTCCAGAACAAGGGGTCACAATTTAAGGATAAATGGGAAATCTTTTAGGACCAAGATGAGAAAAACATTTTTCACACAGAGAGTGGCGAATGGCATGTTGGCCTTCATAACAAGAGTAGTCGAGTATAAGAGCAAAGAATGGAGAATGGAGCAGCTGGGCTTGTACACTCTGGATTTTGGAAGGATGAGAGGGTATCTCATTGAAACATATGATTGTTAAGGGTTTGGACACGCTAGAGGCAGGAAACATGTTCCCGATGTTGGGGGAGTCCAGAACCAGGGGCCATAGTTTAAGAATAAGAGGTAAGCCATTTAGAACGGAGACGAGGAAACACTTTTTCTCACAGAGAGTTGTGAGTCTGTGGAATTCTCTGCCTCAGAGGGCGGTGGAGGCCGGTTCTCTGGATGCTTTCAAGAGAGAGCTCAATAGGGCTCTTAAAGATAGCGGAGTCAGGGGATATGAGGAGAAGGCAGGAACGGGGTACTGATTGGGGATGATCAGCCATGATCACATTGAATGGCGGTGCTGGCTGGAAGGGCCGAATGGCCTGCTCCTGCACCTATTGTCTATTGTCTATTGAAGTCTGCCGCTGCTCTCTCCTCAAATTGTGTTTCTAATTTTCTTTTTGTGCTTTTAGAATGAATTCTGTCCTTAATTTGTGTATTGTGATGTTGTTGATGTCCCTACTATTTTTTAATTTTTTATTCTGCTTATATGTTTTGTAATCTGCTTATCTGCAAGGCGTCCTTGAGAGTCTTTGAAAGGCGCCCATAAGTATAATGAAAATAATATAAAAAAATAAATTCATGGACATCACCAGTTGCTGTGTGTCTTCTCTGGTGATGCTCTGCCAGGCCTGCATTGCAGCCATTTTTAAGCTGATGCTTGTTTTGGGGGCTAGTCCCCTTCACTTTTCTCTTCAGTATATAAAAGGCACGTTCCATTGATATCACATCGGGTGAAACAGCTCAAATGTTAAAAGCAACGAATGCATCGCATTGGAATAACTTTGCACCCTCCCGCAAAGTTAAATGCAGCAAATGCGTTGCATTCAAGTAATATTGCAACTCCCCCACCCGCTTGGAAGTTCAATGCATTAAATCGCTTAAATGCAACAAATGCATTGCATTGGAATAACTTTGCACCCTCTTGAAATTTTAAATGCAGCAAATGCGTTGCATTAAAGTGATATTGCAAATTCCCCGGGATGAGTATAGGAGCAGGGAGGTTCTACTGCAGTTGTACAGGGTCTTGGTGAGACCACACCTGGAGTATTGCGTACAGTTTTGGTCTTCAAATCTGAGGAAGGACATTATTGCCATAGAGGGAGTGCAGAGAAGGTTCACCAGACTGATTCCTGGGATGTCACGACTTTCATATGAAGAAAGGCTGGATAGACTCGGCTTATACTCGCTAGAATTTAGGAGATTGAGAGGGGATCTTATAGAAACTTAGAAATTCTTATGGGGTTGGACAGGCTAGATGCAGGGAGATTGTTCCCAATGTTGGGGAAGTCCAGGACAAGGGGCCACAGCTTAAGGATAAGGGGGGAAATCCTTTAAGACCGAGATGAGAAAAACATTTTTCACACAGAGTGGTGAATCTCTGGGAATTCTCTGCCACAGAAGGTAGTTGAGGCCAGTTCATTAGCTATATTTAAGAGGGAGTTAGAT
Source organism: Malacoraja senta (assembly GCA_038087875.1). NCBI lineage: Eukaryota > Metazoa > Chordata > Chondrichthyes > Rajiformes > Rajidae > Malacoraja > Malacoraja senta. The sequence goes on along the minus strand of JAXLNO010000801.1, from coordinate 7,977 downwards.
GTGGCCCTTGTGGCTAAACGGATCAGGGGGTATGGAGAGAAGGCAGGTACGGGATACTGAGTTGGATGATCAGCCATGATCATATTGAATGGCGGTGCAGGCTCGAAGGGCCGAATGGCCTACTGCACCTATTTTCTATGTATCTATGTATGTGAAATACATTAAATTCATAGCAATAATCTTGCAAAACCCCTCAAAAATGTTTTATGCAACAAATGCATTGCATTGGAATAACTCTGCACCCTCCTGCAATGTTAAATGCAGCAAATGCGTTGCATTAAAGTGATATTGCAAATCCCCGGGATGAGAAATGCATTAAATTCATAACAATAATCTTGCAAAACCCCAGATCAAAGATCTTATAGCGGAGCTCCATACGTGTAATGCAACGATGACGTCATAGAGGGGACGGCGTGGGCGGGACATCCGCCCTCTGACTGATGGGACGTCCCCATTGGCGGAGAGAGACGTCAATCAACCGGGCGGGGCTTGCAAATGGCCGGAAGCGGCGAGTGATTGGAGGAGAGGGACGTCAGTCAGAGGGAGGGAGAAAGAACCCGCCCTCTTGTCTCTCTCTGGTCCGCGTTGCAGACAGGAGTGAGAGCGAGGGAAAAGGAGAGAGAGAGAGAGAGAGAGAGAGAGAGAGAGAGAGAGAGAGAGAGAGAGAGAGAGAGAGAGAGAGGAATGTGGGCTGGGGGAGGGAGGTGAGGAGAGAGGGAAATAAATTGAGGATGAAATGAAGAATTGAGAGAAAATGAAGAATTGAATGAAAATTGAGCATTTGAGTGAAAGAGAGGGGGAAGGTGAAAGAGGGAAGGAGAGATGGAGGGAGAGGGAGAGGGAGAGGGAGAGAAAGGAGAGAGATGAGAGGAGGGGGAGAGGAGAGGTGGAGAGAGAGAGAAAGGAGAGATGGAAAGGAAAAATAGAGGAGAGGAGAGGGGGGAAGGAGAGGGAGAGGGAAAATAGAGGAGAGGGAGAGAGAGAAAGGAGAGAGGGAGAGAGAAAGGTAGAGGGGACAGAGGGAGAGGGGTGGATAGAGGGCGGGGAGGAGAGGAGGGAAGAGAGATGCAGAGGAGAGAGAGAGAGAAAGAGGGGTGGGATATAGAGGGAGAGGGCAAGAGAGAGATGGAGAGAGATGAAGTGTGGGCTGCAGGAGGGAGGAGGGGTGGTGAGGGAGGGAGAGAGGGGAGAAATGAAGAATTGAGTGAAAAATGCAGAATTGAGTGAAAGAGAGGGGAAGGTGGAGGGAAGGAAGGAGAGATGGAGGGAGAGAGCATGAGGGAAAGGTAGAGGAGAGGAGAGGGGAGAGAGAGAGGGGGGGGAGGGTGGAGTGAGGCAAGAGAGAGACAGAGGAGAGGAGAGAGGGAGGGAAAGATAGAGGAGAGAGGGAGAGATAGAGGGGAGAGAGATAGAAACATAGAAAATAGGTGCAGGAGTAGGACATTCGGCCCTTCGAGCTGCACCGCCCATTCAATATGATCATGGCTGATCATCCAACTCAGTATCCTGTACCTGCTTTCTCTCCATATCCCCTGATCCCTTTAGCCACGAGGGCCACATCTAACTCCCTTTTAAATATAGCCATGAACTGGCCTCAACAACCTTCTGTGGCAGAGAATTCCAGAGATTCACCACTCTCTTTGTGAAAAATATTTTCCTCATCTCGGTCCTAAAAGATTTCCTCTTATCCTTAAACTGTGACCCCTTGTTCTGGACTTCCCAACATCGGGAACAATCTTCCTGCATCTAGCCTGTCCAACCCCTTAAGAATTTTGTACGTTTCTATAAGATCCCCCCTCAATCTTCTAAATTCTATCGAGTACAAACCGAGTCTATCCAGTCTTTCTTCATATGAAAGTCCTGAAATAGGAGGGGAGAGGGAAAGATAGAGAGTAATGGAGAGAGAGAGAGAGAGAGGGATGAATTTTAAAGGAATTGCTGTTTTCACTTTCGGAGCAGATTTGCAAGTTTGACCCCAGCATCTGAAGAAGGATCTCGGCCCAAAACGTTGCCTATTGCCTTCGCTCCACAGATGCTGCCTCACCCGCAGAGTTACTCCAGCATTTGTGTCTACCACCTATTAAATTAAATCGTTAGTTAACATCAGAGTGGTGGTGTTCGTGCTTGCGTGCGTGGAGGGCGTGCGTGTGTGTGGGCACACAATACTCCAGGTGTGGTCTCACCTGGGCTCTGTACAACTGTAGAAGGACCTCTTTGCTCCTGTACTCAACTCCTCTTGTTATGAAGGCGAACAGGCCAAAACTGCACAGAATACTCCAGGTGTGATCTCACCAGGACCCTGTACAACTGCTGAAGGACCTCATTGCTCCTATACTCAACTCTTTCTCTGTTTTCTTTAGTGGCCTTTCCAAATAAAATGAAAACATCTTTTACACTTTGTGGTCAACTTGATGTTTGAATTATGTTCTTCAACCAGTTTAGTCCAGTTTAGTTTAGATACAGCGCGGAAACAGGCCCTTCGGCCCCATCAAGTCCGTGCCGACCAGCGATAGTCCGTTCACACACTAGTTTAGTTTAGAGATACAGCACGGAAAACAGGCCCTTCAGCCCATCAAGTCTGTGCTGACCAGCGATCCCCGCACACTAACACTATCCTACACACACACACACACACAGGGGGACAATTTGCCATCTTTAGCAGAAACCAATTAACCTACAAACCCGCACATCTTTGGAGTGTGGGAGGACACGGAGCGCCCGGAGAAAACCCACGCAGGTCACGGGGAGAGAACGTGCAAACACCGCACAGACAGCACCCGTGGTCGGGATTGAACTGAGGTCTCTGGCGCCGTGAGGCGGCAACTCTGCCGCTGGTCTCTCTCTCTCTCTCTCTCTCTCTCTCTCTCTCTCTCTCTCTCTCTCTCTCTCCCTCTCTCCTTCCCTCTCTCCCTCTCTCCCACTCTCCTCTCTCTCTCCCTCCCTCTCTCCGTCTCCCTCTCCCTCCCTCCCCCCCTCCTTTTTCCTCTCCATCCCACCCTCAATACACCAAAAATCAACAAAAGCCCACTCCTAAACCGTCCCGTCCCCCTCCCGCCGGAAGCGCCTTTGTGGACAACAAAGATACTCGAGGACAAAGTGTTGAAGAAGGAACTGCAGATCTTCGCGGATCCTCTAGTATCTTTGCTGCAGATGCTGGAAAATGGAAGGTAAACAAATGCTGGAGAAACTCAGCGGGTACAGCAGCATCTATGGAGCGAAGGAAATAGGCAATGTTTCGGGCCCAAACCCTTCTTCAGACTGAAACATTGGCCTATTTCCTCCGCTCCATATATGCTGCATTTTTATTTCCCTACTAGAGGAGCGGCTTGGTTGTTATCATAGAAACATAGACAATAGGGGCAGGAGGAGGCTATTCGGCCCTTCGAGCCTGCACTGCCATTCATTGTGATCATGGCTGATCGTCCCCTATCAATACCCCGTGCCTGCTTTCTCCCCATATCCCTTGATTCCACTGGCCCCTAGAGCTCTATCTAACTCTCTCTTAAATCCATCCAGTGATTTGGCCTCCACTGCCCTCTGTGGCAGGGAATTCCACAAATTCACAACTCTCTGGGTGAAAAAGTTTGTTGTCACCTCAGTCTTAAATGGCCGCCCCTTTATTCTAAGATGTATGTATTCTGGGATTCATGTATAGCCTTTCCACTGACTGGATAGCCCACACCAAAAAACCTCTTCACTGTTGGTCCGGCAAAACAGATAATCCAGAAAGGCTCTGGAACCAAGGATGCTGGAAAATCAGTAGTGGAGATAACAGATATTGAAGGTAAATATCCTGTATGCCTTCTTTACCACCTTAAATGTTGCCAATTTCAAGGATCCTCGTACTCCAAAGTCCCCATTCCTCAATACTCCGTTGGAATCCACCATTCCCTACGCATTCCCACCGTGAATAGCCCTCACCAAGTACTTCACCTCACACTGGTGAGGAATATAGTCTATCTTCCATTGTTCTACCTACGGCATGTGTGTGCCTTTAAGAAATGTGTCCCGGGCCTCCTCCTTTGCCAGATTGAGGCTGTACACAACATGGAGGAACAACTCACTACCCAGTGATGTAAACATTGGATTCTCTGAGTTAAGGTAACTTCTACATATGCTCCCCTTCCTCCTCTCCTCACCCCCCCCCTCCACCCTCCCACCCCCTTCTTGCACTAAAAGTCAGTTAACTAGTTCCACAGTTCACAATATATTCCTCAGATTCACACCATCCCTAGCAGATAATCAGCCTTTCAGTTAGATATAGCTCTAAGAGCTAACAGAATGAAGGGATATGGGGAGAAAGCAGGAACGGGGTACTGACTCTGGATGATCAGCCATGATCATATTGAATGGCGGTGCTGGCTCAAAGGGCATATGGCCTACCCCTGCACCTATTTTCTATGTTTCTGTACTGTCCTTGCCTGAGGTAATCTGTTGCCGGTCCTGATTTGTCCTGGTCCTTTCTTGCTTCCAATCCACTCCGTCCCACCCACAATCAGTCCGAAGAAGGGTCCTGATCCGAAACGTCACCTATCCATGTTCTCCAGAGATGCTGCCTGACCCACTGAGTTACTCGAGCACTTTGTGAAACGTCACCTATCGATGTTCTCCAGAGATGCTGCCTGTCCGCTGAGTTACTCCAACACTCTGTGAAACGTCACCTATCCATTTTCTCCAGATATGCTGGCTCACCTGCTGAGTTACTCAAGCACTTTGTGTCTATCATTAAGAACCTTTGGTGCGACAGACCCTGGTTCGATCCTGACTACGGGTGCTGTCTCTATGGAGTTGGTATGTTCTCCCCGTGACCGCGTGGAGGTTTGTAGGTTAATTGGCTTCTGTACATTGTCCCTAGTGTGTAGGATGATCATTGGCTGGAGCGGACTCGGTGGGCCGAAGGACCTGTTTCCACGCTGTATCACTCAACTAAACTAATTATTTGGTTTTGCAAAGCTTGAAGATGTAAAGAGAAAATAAGGTGGAGTAATCTCCAAAGTTTAAAAGTTTTAATGTATCTGAGAACCAAGTAAAAATAGATTGGGAACACAGGGAATGTTGATGTTGGAATCTGGAGCAAAACACAAAGTGCTGGAGTAACTCAGCAGGTTAGGCAGCATCTGTGGAAGGAATGGGCAGGCAAAGTCATTAGCATGGGCATCCAAAGATGTGCAGATTATTGGCTTCTGTAAATTCGGCCCTAGTGTGTAGGATAGTACTAGTGTACTGGTGATCGCTGGTCGGCGTGGACTCGGTGGGCCGAAGGGCCCATTTCCACGCTGTATCTCTGAAAGCAAAACTAAAAGTTATGTAGCACGACTTTTGCGACGTTTTGCATCAGCATCTTTTGATCATTTCAGTGTTCATCAGGATTAAACACTGTTTGGCTAGCAGTTCAGAAGCATAATTAGATCACAATATAGGAAGAGTTTACAGACCATACATGAAAAGTTGCACATTCCACGACTAATCATGTTTAAAAGAACATATTTATCAAAATGCTAAACTGATTTCTGGACTTGTTGTGAATCTCACTTCTCCAATTCATTTGGATCATTAGACTATTTATGGGAAACATCTGTCTAACCAGAACCAGCAAGGAAAACAGCTGGATTCATAGCAATGGGCAGCCAGAAATCCTTGCACTATAATGCAAATCCTACTGAGAATCCTGTAACAGAGAACGCCACTTTGTGTAATTGGAAAGCTCATTCAAGAGAACTATGTAACAGGTGCAACACCAAGGATTTACAGTTGGATACATTCAGGGGCGGCACAGCGGTACAGTTGCTACCTCACAGCGCTAGAGACCCAGGTTCGATTCTGACTACGGGTCCTGTTGGTACGGAGTTTGTACGTTCGGCCCGTGACTGAGTGGGTTTTCTCCGGGGCCTCTGGTTTCCTCCCACTGTCCAAAGATGTACAAGTTTGTAGCTTAATTGGCTTTGAAAAATAGTAAATTGTCCCTAGTGTGTGGGATAGTATTAGTGTGTGGGTAATCACTGGTCGGCACAGACTCAGTTGGCTGAAGGGCCTGTTTCTGCACTGTATCTCTAATTTAAACTTTTGTGGCGGCTCCCAAGGGTCGGACCATCCTAACTGTCAAACCCCTCGGCACGGGAATGGTTCAGTCCAGAGGCGGCCCTTAACCAGAGGTTTAAAGGCAAGGGTTTGGGTGCCATCTTTCTCTCGTGGACTTCCCTACAACCTGGAAGGACATAAATAAAGGTGCCTCCCGAAATACCTGGCTCCTCGCTTTCATTTCGGGACCTACGCACCACACTTTCTGAAATTGTGCCCAAATGTCCAATATATTTTGGAAGTCTACCATTGAAACATGACAGAAGTTTTACAGATGGCAACAGACTTGAGTCCGAAGAAGAGTCTGGACCCAAAATGTCACATATTCTTTTTCTCCAGAGATGTTGTCTGAACCGCTGTTTTTTGTGTCTATCTTCAGTGTAAACCAGCATCTGTAGTTCCTTCCTACGTCGTTTAAATGTTACTGTATCAAATGTTGGTACAAAATGGGGAAAGGAGGTGAAGGTGGGGGCACAGATGCGACGGCTGGTAGAGTGGAAGGTGAGGACAAGGGGGATTCTGTCCTTGTTACGAGTAGGGGGATGGGGAGTGAGAGCAGAACTGCGGGATATAGAGGAGACCCTGGTGAGAGCCTCATCTATAATCGAAGAGGGGAACCCCCGTTCCCTAAAGAATGAGGACTTCTCCGATGCCCTGGTCTGGAACACCTCATCCTGGGTGCAGATGCGGTGTAGACGGAGGAATTGGGAGTGGGGGAGGAATGGGTAGAAGGGAGAATATGAAAACAAAGAACTGCTGATGCTGGACATAAAATGCTGGAGTAACTCAGCAGGTCAGACAGCATCTCTGGATAGAAGGAATGGGTGACGTTTCGGGTCGAGACCCTTCTTCGAACTGCTCCACTGCAGATGCTGGTCTACACAAAATATCTGAGTGGAACAGTATCTCTGGAGAACATGGATAGGCAATGTTTTGGGTCGGTAATAATGTTAATTGTATCCCTTCGTTATAACCACTTCCCCAGCCAACAATGGGCCATTATGGGCTCCACCCTTCCTTGGTCATCTGTTGCTGGCCCTGATTTGTTCTATATTGGTGTGTTTAAGAGAGTTAGATTTAGCTCTTAGGGCTAATGGAATCAAGAGGGATATGGGGAGAAATCAGGAACAGGGTACTGATTCTGGATGATCAGCTATGATCATATTAAATGGCGGTGCTGGCTCAAAGGGTCGAATGGCCTACTCCTGCACCTATTTTCTGTTTCTATTCTATTCTTACCTCCAATTCCCTCCCCTCTATTTTCAGTCTGAAGGAGAGTCCCGACCCAAAACGTCACCCACGTTAGAGCTGCTGCCTTACAGTGCCAGAGACCCAGGTTCGATCCACACTATGAGTGTTGTCTGTATGGAGTTTTACGTTCTACCCGTGACCTTTGTGGGATTTCTCCAGGTGCTCCGGATTCCTCCAACATGCCAAAGACGCTAGGGTTTTAATTGGCTTCGGTAAAAATTATAAATTACCCCGAATTGGTAAAGCTGCATCAGTCTTCAGACAAATGCAGCCAACATGGTCTAGTGATGGGATATCCAAGATGCTAAAAGTCAAACTCTTCCAGCCCACAGTCCTCCCTACAGCCCTCTGTGCCACTGACACATGGAAAATCAATGTGAAGATGAAAAAGAAATTGGATGCATCCCAACAACGCTGCTTGAGGAGGATCCTGAAGACTAGCTGCAGAGACCACATCACAAACGAGGAGATCTACCGGGAAACTGCAACAAAGACTCTCAGCCAGGACATGGAGGGATGCAGGATGAAATCTGCAGGACATGTACTCAGAATGTCACCAGAACGTGCACCTAAGATAGCAATGACATGGCAAGCTGACGGAAGAAGTAAAAGAGGCCGAACAAAACTCACATGAGGTGAACATTCCGG
>JAXLNO010000800.1:34108-66983 GCA_038087875.1 Malacoraja senta | reverse complement strand
GAGAGAGGGACAGAAAGAGAGAGAGAGAGAGAACGAGAGAGAGAGAGAGATGGACAGAGAGGGAGAGAGACAGAAAGAGAGAGAGAGACAGAGAGACAGACAGAGAGATAGATAAAGAGAGACAGAGAGAGAGAAAGAGAGTGAGAGAGAGAGAGAGACAGAGAGGGGGGGAGAGAGATTGAGAGACAGGAAGTGAGACAAAGAGAGAGAGACAGAGAGAGAGACAGAGAGGGAGAGAGAGAGAGAGAGAAAGAGGAGAGAAAGACAGACAGAAAGAAGAGAGAGAGAGAGAGAGAGAGAGAGAGAGAGAGAAACCAGAGGGAGAGAGAGAGTGGGGAGGGATAAAGAGAGGGAGAGATAGAGACATAGAGAGAGGGACAGAGAGAGGGAGAGAGACAGACAGAGATAGAGACAGACAGATCAAGAGAGACACAGACAGAGAGTGAGAGACAGAGAGGGATAGAGAGCGGAAGATAGAGAGGGAGAGACAGAGAGAGAGAGAGACAGATAGACAGGGAGGGAGCAAAGGGGGGTGAGGAGCATGAGACGGCAGCAGGGTAAAGAGCAGGGAGCCACGGGGAGGAGGTCACATTGTTTGGGAGTAGGGAGGGTGTTGCAGTTTAGGAAGTCAAACAAGGGCAGGATCTTCACTGTGAATGGCGGGGCGCTGGGGGAATGTGTGGAGCCGAGGGATCTAGGAGTGCAGGTGCGAGTTGGGCCGAAGGGCCTCTTTCGAACGCTGTATCACTCTTTGAATCTATGACAAAGATGAGGCGGGCCGAACAACACAGCCGTCCCAGCACTCAGCCGTTTCGACAGAAAGAGAAATAAATGTCCGACAGGCACTGTAGACAGTCAGTCCCCACTGATGCAACAGTTTGGTGACAGAGAGAGAGACAGAGAGAGAGACAGAGAGAGACAGAGACTGATATGGAGAGAGAAAAGAGGGAGAGAAAGACACAGAGAGAGAGAGTGAGACAGACAGATAGGGAGACAGAGATGAGAGAGACAGACAGACAGACAGAGAGAGGGACAGAGAGAGACAGAGGGAGAGAGAGAGAGACAGCGAGATAGAGAGAGTGACATAGATAGATCGAGAGAGAGAGACAGAGAGAGAGAAACAGATAGACAGACAGAGAAAGAGAATGAGAGAGAGAGAGAGAGAGAGAGAGATAATGAGAATGAGAGAGAGCGAGAGAGAGAGAGAGACACCGAGAGAGACAGAGGGGGAGAGAGACAGGGAGAGAGACAGAGATACAGACAGAGTGAGAGAGACAGACAGACACAGAAAGAGAGACACGCAGACAGAGAGAGAGATGGAGAGAGAGAGAGAGAGAGAGAGAGAGAGAGAGAGAGAGAGAGAGAAGAGAGAGATAGACACAGAGAGAGAGTGGGAGAGACAGGGGGAGAGAGAAAGAGAGACAGAGAGAGAGAGTCAGAGAGAGAGAGAGTCACAGAGAGAGACAGAAAGACAGAGAGAGAGAGAGAAAGAGAGAGAGACAGAGGGAGAGAGAGGAAGACAGAGAGAGAGAGAGAGAGACAGTGAGAGAGAGAGGGACAGAGAGAGACGGACAGAGAGAGAGAAAGAGACGGAGAGACAGACAGCGACAGACAGACAGAATGAGACAGACAGAGAGAGGTGGAGACAGAAAGAAACCGAGAGAAAGAGAGATAGAGATAAAGAGAGGCAGTGAGAAAGAAACATAGAGAGACAGATAGAGAGAGAGAGAGAGAGAGAGAGAGAGAGAGAGAGAGAGAGAGAGAGAGAGAGAGAGAGAGAGAGAGTGAGGGGGGGGAGAGAGTGTGGAGGGGTAAAGAGAGATAGAGAGACAGAGAGGGACCGATAGACACAGAGACGCAGAGGCAGAGAGAGAGAGTGACGTAGATGGATCGAGAGAGACAGAGACGGGAGAGAGAGAGAGAGAGAGCGAGTGACAGAGCGAGAAAGATAGAGGGGACAGAGAGAGAGGGACAGAAAGAGAGAGATACAGAGAGAGAGAACGAGACAGAGATAGAGAGAGATAGAGAGCGAGACAGAGAGAATGAGAGAAAGGGAAAGAGAGAGAGACAGAGACAGAGAGAAGGGAGTGAGACAGAGAGAGAGACAGAGGGAGAGAGGGACAGAGAGAGAGGGAGAGAGAGACAAAGAGAGAGTGAGACAGAGACAGAGTGAGAGACAGAGAGAGAGAGAGAGAGAGAGCGGCAGAGAGGGAAACCGAGAGGGAGAGATAGGGAAGGAGAGAGAGCGAGACTGAGAGAGACAGAGAGAGTGATAGAGAGAGAGAAAGAGAAAGAGAGAGAGACACACATACAGAGAGAGACAGAGAGAGAGTGAGAAAAAACCAGGGAGAGAGAGTGTGGGAAGGAGTAAAGAGAGAGAGAGATAGTGACATAGAGAGAGGGACAGGGAGAGAGAGAGTGACAGAGGGAGAGACAGAGGGAGACAGACAGACAAAGAGAGAGATAGAGAGATAGATCGAGAGACAGAGAGTGAGAGACAGAGAGAGAGAGAGAGAGAGAGAGGGATAGAGAGAGGAAGATAGAGAGGGAGAGACAGAGAGAGAGACAGAGAGAGAGACAGAGAGAGAGACAGAGACAGAAAGAGAGAGTGAGAAAAAAAACTGACGGAGGGAGCAAGGGGGGTAAGGGCAGGGAGCCAGGTGGGGTGGGTTCACATTGTTTGGGGGTGGGGAGGGTGTTTAGGAAGTCAAACCAGGGCAGGGTCTTCACTGTGAATGGCGGGGCGCTGGGGAATGTGTGGAGCCGAGGGATCTAGGAGGGCAAGTACGAGTTGGGCCGTAGGGCCTCTTTCCAACGCTGTATCACTCTATGAATCTATGACAAACTGCTGGAGTAACTCAGCGGGTCAGGCAGCATCTGTGGAGTAGACACAATGCGCTGGCGTAACTCAGCGAGTCAGGCAGCATCTGGGAGAGAAGGAATGAGTGACATTTTGGTCGAGACCCTTTGGTTTAGTTTAGAGATGCAGCGAGGTAACAAGTCTTTCGGCCCGCGGAGTCCGCCCCGACCAGTGATCACCCCGTACACTAGCACTGTCCTACGCACATTAGGGACAATTTAACAATTTGCGGAGGCCGATTAATCTACAACCCTGAACGTCTTTGAAATGTTGGAGGAACCGGAGCACCCTGAGTAAAGACCCACGCAGGTCAAGGGGAGATCGTACAAACTCCACACAGACAGCACCCGTAGTCAGGATCGAGCCCGGGTCTCTGGCGGTGAGGCAGCAACTGTAGCCGCTGCGCCACTGTGCCGCGCAGAATTATATAACGGTTTCCTCCGCATAAACGCACCCAATATGTGCTAGTAATGTCCTGTTTGCCAGCTTGTTGACCCTCTGTGTTCCCCTCCTGCAGGGTTTAGGAGCCGTTGCTGTGGACGGAGAGCTGGGGACGTGAGCGGCCATTGAGGGCGGCCAGGGTGCCGGTGAGACCCCCCATCTGCTCAGTGTGCGGGCTGAGCTTCGAGGGGCTGAGCTTCGATGGAGGACCACATGACGGGCACAACAAGGAGAAGCGTTATGAGTGCGACGTGTGTGACAAGGCCTGGAAGTACCCGAGCGAGCTGGAGATCCACCGGCGGCGTGCACACGGGAGAACGCCCCTTCGACTGCTCCGACTGCGGCAAAAGGCTTCAAGTCGTTGCCGGACCTGAAGGTGCACAAGCGTCTGCACACCGGGAATCCCCCCTACACCTGCAGCGAATGTGGCAAGAGATTCACCCGCTCCTACCACCTGCTGTCCCACCAGCGCACCCATACCCGCGAGCCGCCCCCTACACCTGTGCCCAGCGCGGCAAGGGCTTCACCTGCTCCTCCAAGCTGCTGTCCCACCAGCGAGTGCACGCGGCAACCGTCCTGTCCCCAGCCCAGTGTGTGGAAAACGCTTTGGCATGGCTTGCCACACACTGTCTCACCAGCGAGTGCACACCAGTGGCCAGCCCTACGACTGCCCGTACTGCGGTGAGGAGTTTGACAGCTCGCGGGGGTTACGGCAGCACCGGCGGGCCCACGCGGCGAGCAGCTGCTCCCACTGTGACAAGAGAGCACGGGGCTGCAGGGAGCCACAGCGGATACACACCAGAGAGAGACCCTTGTGTGCGCTGAGTGTGGCAAGGGTTTCACCCGCATGTCCAGCCTGTGGCAGCACCGGCGAACCCACAGCGGTGAGCGTCCTTCCCCTGCCCGTCCTGTGGTAAGGGTTTCACCCGCCTTGACCTGCTGGAGCACTGGCGAGTCCACACCGGCCAGCACCCTTCACTTGCCCGCTCTGTGGCAGGCCTTTGCCCGCTCCTCCAGCCTGCTGGCACACCGCCGCGTGGATAGGTGCTGTTTAGGTAGACACAAAATGCTGGAAGGAATGGATCGTTTCTTCAGTCACCCATTCCATCTCTCCGGAGATGCTGCCTGTCCCGCTGAGTTACTCCAGCACTTTATGTCCTTTTTTGTAAACAGCATCTGGAGTTCCTTGTTTTTAACCATTCTGGTTAACCATCTCTGCACCTTCCCCAAAGCCTCCACATCAGTCCTGTAATGGAGTGACCAGAACTGTATGCAATACTCCAAATGCTACCTGACCAATGTCCTTTAAAGCTGCACATGTACATTCCTCTCTCCCTCTCCCCTCTCCCCACACTCTCCCCCCCCCTACACGTACACAAATTCTCTCCCACTCCACCCTCTCGTGCCCCCTTCCTCTATCACACACTCCCTCTCTCGCTCCCTGTCTCTCTCACACACTCCCTCTCTCGCTCGCTGTCTCTCTCACACACTCCCTCTCTCCATCCCTCTCTCACACTCCCTCACTCTCGCTGTCTCTCTCACACACTCCCTGTCTCACTCACACACTCCCTCACTCTTGCTCTCTCACACACACACTGCCGCTCTCTCTCACACACAAACATTAACTCTCTCTCTCACTCACACACACAGTCCCTCTCTCTCTCACACACTCCCTCTCTCACACACGCAATCTCTCTCACACACGCACTCTCTCACATACACTCTCTCACACACACACCAAACACCTCCGCTCGGTTCCCAATAACAACCTGATCTCCCAGTGGCTCAGCACTTCAACTTCTCTTCCCATTCCGAACCCTACCTTTCTGTCCTGGGCCTCCTCCATGGCCAGAGTGAGGACCACCATAAATTGGAGGAACTGCACCTTATATTTCGCTTGGGCAGTTTGCACCCCAGCGGTATGAACATTGACTTCTCTAATTTCAGATAGTCCCTATTTTCTCCTCCCCTTCCTCAGCTCTCCCTCAGCCCAGTGGCTCCACCTCTTCCTTTCTTCTTCCCGCCTCCCCCACCCTCACATCAGTCTGAAGAAAGGTTTCGACCCGAAACGTTGCCTATTTCCTTCGCTCCATAGATGCTGCCTCACCCGCTGAGTTTCTCCAGCATATTTACTACCTTTGATTTTCCAGCATCTGCAGTTCCTTCTTAGGCATTTTAAAGTGTTTTTTAAAAGAAAGTTTTGATGCATTTGTGCCTTACGTAACAAATAAAGCAAGTTTATCCTGACCTCACTGTGAAAGAGTTTAATTTGGTCTTTAATAATTTGGTCAAGTTTGGTTCGTAAATTAAACATTGAAATTTGTTTGAAAAAAAGAAAGCAGTCATATTTAAAAGAGAATTCTCCCAGCAGCATAAAGTCTGGGAAAATCTTAGAAGCTTGGTTTATACTAATCACTGAAACAATGTATTAACAATGTATTAAAATAGAGATGTATTGTCTGGGCACAGCACCATATTAGATATCTGTCTGAACTGCCTGTCCCAGCTAAGGACAAGGTAGTGGCTTTCATCCAAGTCTTACAAGCTAGTTTTAGTTCACAGACGGATGCTCATTCTGGAACCAAGATGGAAGTCATTTGAAAACAAAATGGAGTTAGTTGTCCTTCCGGAATGGGCAGGCAGCTGTACTGAAGCTGTGCCAAGATTTGAGAATAAGGCTGACATTGCAAATATATGGGTCCAGCCTCCCTTGTTTCCCTTAGACTACGGATCTTTCACTCAGGTTTAGGTGTGTTTTATTGATATGAAAATGTATAATTAACTCTAACTTTCCTTTGTTCTTTGAGTGGAGCCCGAGAAGCACTGAGCAACGTATGTGCTCTTTGTAGATGTCGCCACTCACGTCTGGCAAATTGATTAAAAGATTGCTTTGGTTTACCTTTAACAATGTTGTTGCTGTCTGCTTTCTTTAAGACGAACTTTGACAACTTTGCTCTTTGGAATTCTTCAGAATTAAGGTTGCACTATACATAATGAAAGAAAATGCCGACCATCCAGGAATGATAAGAAATTATTCTCGCCTCCATGCATATCTGTAGCCGTAGGGCAGTCGCACACCTCCCCACTACTTCAAAGGTAGTTCCTGCACTTGGCAATATTGTTTGGTGTTTGGCAGCTGAAACGCGGCGGCGGGGCTACAGACAGCCCGGCACCCGGGTGAATCACCCCATGTGGGGGTCCGGGGGGGTGGGGGGTAAATCACCAGTGTGTGGGTCGGGGGGGGGGGGGGTGAATCACCCTGGTGTGTGGGTCGGGGGGTGAATCACCCTGGTAGGGGGGTCGTATTGCCGGTGCAGTGACTCTGGGTGGGTGGAGGGGTCGCACTGTCCCCAACTCTGCTGCAGCTGACGGGACCGTTGCAATGGAAGGTGGCCAGCTTGGGGGAGTAAGGGGAATGGGAGGTAGTCAGCTTGGGGGAGTAAAGGATGGGAGGTAGCCAGCTTGGGGGCGTAAGGGCAATGTGAGGTAGCCAGCTTGGGGGAGTTAGGGACAGGTGGGACTGACAGCCATTGATGCCACGAGGAGCAGAACCAACACTCACCGCCTTCCTCACCGATCTCGGGCCTGGACCACCGAGGATGCCGCTGTCGTCGACCTCCCCGCATGGCCTCACCCGTGGCCGTCGCCGCCGACCTTCACCGACTCACTGACACCGCCGACCCTCGCAGCCTCACCGAAGCCGCCGACCCTCGATGCCTTCCCGTTCATCCGCTGACCGGCACTTCCGACAATTTGCCCGCGTGCCATTCCACTCCCCGCGGGCCTCGAAGTGCGACTCTGCCGGCCCTGGCCACTCCACCGCCCACCAGTGGGCCGCAGCCGTCACCTTACCAGAGTCCTAGGCTCAGCACCGGGGCCTGGAGTCTCCACGCTGCAGACTCCCACATCACGTGGTCTGACTGAACTGGCTCCTAATGCTCCCCCTCCTCCCACAGGAAAGCTCAATAGACAATAGGTGCAGGAGTATGCCATTCGGCCCTTCGAGCCAGCACCGCCATTCAATGTAAGCGTGGCTGATCATCCCCAATCAGTACCCAGTTCCTACTTTCTCCCCATATCCTCTATCTTTAAGAGCCCTATCTAGCTCTCTCTTGAAAGTATCCAGAGAACCGGTCTACACCGCTCTCTGAGGCAGAGAATTCCACAGACTCACAACTCTCTGTTTGGAAAAAGTGTTTCCTCATCACCGTTCTAAATTATTCTTAAGGACCTGTCCCACTGTACGAGGTATTTCAAGAGTTCTCCCAAGTTTCCCCTGATTCGAACTCGGAGAATTACGGTAATAGCCGCTCATAGGCACTCGGGGCTCTCGTGGACATTTTTCAACATGTTGAAAAATCTTCCCGAGTACCTGCCATTGGCATTACGAATCGCTAAGAGACGTCCCGAGCTCCGACATACCCGCTGCGTACATTCTACGTACTTACCATGAGTTTGATTTTTTTTAAACTCGGGAGAGCTCTTGAATTACCTCGTACAGTGGGACAGGCCCATTATTCTTAAACTGTGGCCCCTGGTTCTGGACTCCCCTAACATAGGGAACACGTTTCCTGTCTCTAGCATGTCCAAACACTTAGGCCGGTATTCCACTAATTTTTTTTAATCCAACAGCTGGTTTAACTCTGCAATTTAGACTCGACGGCGTGTTTAAATCCCTGATATTTAGACTAAAGTCTAAGTTGTTTTTCTACTAATCGCCAAAGCTTGCGGCTGTCCAACTTGCCGCAAAATTTAGACTCAGCAGGGGGCAGGTTTAAGGAAGGTTTAAGCTCGCTACGGAGAGCAACAATGGCCGACGAGCTAGAAGCACTGCGGAGAGCAGAACGATTTAATGAGATCGAAAGAATTGCCCTACAAGCTGGGAGACTGGAGAATCATGTCGCTGACTACGCTAATCCTTTTTTTAAGTACGACGATGACGCATTCTTGAAAAGGTATCATTTCACAAAAGAAACAGCAACTTTCATCATCAATGAGCTAACTCCTGTACTCACGAGGCGAGGGTCAGACGGTATACCAGTGAATGTGCAAGTGCTGACACCGCTCTGATTCTATGCTGTTGGTAAGTAGTGTTGTTTTGTTAAACGTGTAATTTAATGGGGTGATCGATCTGAGAATGTATTAAATATTCGTTATTTTGTAAAAGTGATTATCAGAAGTTATTTTATTGATAAAATTAACTCGAAGTCGACAGTCTTCGCCATCACCCTGACGCTTCGCATCCTTGCCCTCTCCGTGCGGCCTACCAGCGGAACTGGAGCGGCGTTTCCTTCCGGACCGGCTGGGACTGACAGCGGTGAAGCACCATCGTGGAGCGGGCGATGCCTTACCCGGGTCGCTGCGTGAAGCTCCGGAGGGCTGAGACCGCCGACTCCAACATCATGGAGCTGTGGCTGTGGGCGTCCAGCTGATTTTTCACTCCGCGGGGCCTGGGATCTCTCGCCCAGATTTCCACTGTCGGAGCTCCAACCAGCGCGGCCTGTGGACTTCGGGAGCCGCGATCTCCAGGGAGGAAGCGGCCGTTCCAGATACTCCAAGCCGCTGAAGAGTGTTCTCCCGACGCCGGAACTCCATCATCCAGTGAGAGGACCTGTAACATCGGGCTGCCGTTGTGGCAACTGCGGAGGCCTCAAATAGACCCCCAACCTCGGGTGAACTGAGAGGAAAAGGACTGGACTTTTTGGTGCCTTCCCTCACAGTGGAAAGTGTTGATTCTGCTGTGGGGGGATGTTCATGTTGTATTCTATAATGTGTTGTGTCTTTTTTTCATTTATAGTGATATATGGTAATCAACATTTTCTCAGAAAAAAATACCTTTAATATCAGTTAGAAGAAGGTAGACTTTTGTCTACCGATTTTCCAGCATCTGCAGTTCCTTCTTAAATACAATTGGGTATCATCGGAATAGAACATCTTATACACATTGTGAGGGTTATTTATACTTTCTAACGGGGAGGTGTACAAAGTAAACAGTAACGTGCCTAACACAGATCCCTGAGGAACCCCTTGGGAAGTACTTGTCAGGAAAACACCCACTTTCAAAAGAGTCATAAATAACATAATTGTTAAAATAGGAACCAATTCTGTGAGGATTTTTTTTCAACAAGTGATTTGGGATAGGGTCAAGATCACATGATGTAGAGGATTCCTGAACAACTAGCAAGACTTCTTTTTCTGAGACTAACCTGAAGAGATTAAAACAAAGAAGAGGATGCTGCCTCAGGAAAAGGTGAATGGTGTGTATTTCAGAAAAGCATGTAAAAGGAGGCATTCTCCCAACCCATCACCCCTTTCCCTCATCAGAGATCTTGTGGCCCACAATTCCTTACAGATGAAAAATTGTGTTTGATGAGAGGGTGGAGTGAGAGAATTTGTGTACGATTGTGGGGGAGAGTGGAGGGAGTGGAGAGTGTGGAGAGGGGAGAGAGAGAGGAATGTATATGTGCAGCTTTAAGGGACATTGGTCAGGTAGCATTTGGAGTATTGCATATAGTCTGGTCACTCCATTACAGGACTGATGTGGAGGCTTTGGGGAAGGTGCAGAGATGGTTAACCAGAATGGTTTAAAAACAAGGAACTGCGGATACTGGTTTAGAAAAAAGGACACAAAGTGCTGGAGTAACTCAGCGAGACAGGCAGCATCTCTGGAGAGAAGGAATGCGTGACTGAAGAAAAGACCCAAACGTTACCCATTCATTCCAGCATTTTGTGTCTACCTAAACAGCGCGTATCCACGTGGCGGTGCGCCAGCAGGCTGGAGGAGCGGGCAAAGGCCTTGCCACAGAGGGGCAGGTGAAGGGGCGCTGGCCGGTGTGCACTCGCTCCAGCAGGTGGTCAATGCGGGTGAAGCCCTTACCACAGGACAGACAGGGGAAGGGACACTGTGGGTACGCCGGTGCTGCCACAGGCTGGACATGCGGGTGAAACCCTTGCCCACACTCAGCGCTCACAAAGGGTCTCTCTCTGATGTGTGTCCGCTAGTGCTCCCGCGGCCCCCATGCTCTCTTGTCACAGTGGGAGCAGCTGCGCGCCGGCATGGGCCCGCCGGTGCTGCCGCAACCCCCGCGAGCTGTCAACTCCTCACCGCAGAAAGAGCAGTCGTAGGGCTGGCCACTGTTGTGCACGCGCTGGTGAGGCAGCGCGTGGGAGGCCATGGCAAAGCGATCATCACACAACGGGCTGGGGACGGGACGGTCACCGGCGTATACCCGCTGGTGGGACAGCAGATAGGTGCAGTGGGTGAAGCCCTTGCCGCACTGGGCGCAGGTGTAGGGGCGCTCGCCGGTGTGGGTGCGCTGGTGCTCCAGCAGGTGACAGGACTGGGTGAAGCCCCTTGCCGCACTGGGCGCAGGTGTAGGGGCGCTCACCGGTGTGGGTGCGCTGGTGCTCCAGCAGGTGACAGGACTGGGTGAAGCCCTTGCCGCACTGGACGCAGGTATAGGGACGCTCGCCGGTGTGGGTGCGCTGGTGCACCAGCAGGGTGCTGGACTGAGTGAAGCCCTTGCCGCACTGGGCGCAGGTGTAGGGGCGCTCGCCGGTGTGGGTTCGCTGGTGCATCAGCAGTTGGTTGGAGCGGATGAAGTTCTTGCCACATTCGCTGCAGGTATAGGGGGCGCTTGCCGGTGTGCACGCGCCTGTGCTCCTTCAGGTCAGGCGACGACTTGAAGCCTTTGCCGCAGTCGGAGCAGGTGAAGGGCCGCTCACTGCTGTGCACCTGCCGGTGCCGCCGTAGCCCCGAAAACAGGGCAAAGCTCATGCCACAAGTGGAGCAGCTATAGGGCTTCTCGCCCGTGTGCACCCGCCGGTGGGTCTCCAGCTGGCTCGGGTACTGCCAGGCCTTGCCACATACGTCACACTCATAACGCTTCTCCTTGTTGTGCCCCGTCATGTGGTCCTCCATCGAAGCTCAGCCCACACACCGAGCGGGGGGGGGGGGCTCACCGGCACCCTGGCCGCCCTCAATGGCCGCTCACGTCCCCGTCTCTCCGTCCACAGCAACGGCTCCTAAACCCTGCAGGAGGGCAACACAGAGGGTCAACAAGCTGCAAACAGGACATTACTAGCACATTTTGGGAGCGTTTATGGCGGATGAAACCGTTATATAATTCTGCGTGGCACAGTGGCTGCCTCACCGCCAGAGACACAAGTTCGATCCTGACCATGGGTGCTGTCTGTGTAGAGTTTGTATGTTCTCCCCTTGACCTGTGTGTGACCTGCTCCGGTTTCCTCCAACATTTCAAAGACGTTCAGGGTTGTAGATTAATCGGCCTCCGCAAAATTGTTAAATTGTCCCTAATGTGCGTAGGATAGTGCTAGTGTATGGGGTGATCACTGGTCGGCGCGGACTCCGTGGGCAAAAGACCTGTTTCCGCGCTGCATCTCCTAAACTAAACTAAACCAAAGAAGGGTCTCGACGCAAAATGTCACCCATTCACAGTCTCTCCCACAGAAGCTGCCTGACCCGCTGAGTTACTCCAGCACTTTGTGCCTATCTTCTCCACAGATGCTGCCTGACCTGATGAGTTGCTCCAGCACTCTCTCTCTGTCTCTCTCTGTCTGTCTCCCTGTCTCTCTCTCTCCCTCTCTCTCTGTCTCTTGTCTCTCTCTCAGTAACTGTCTCTCTTTCTCCCTCTCTCTCTCTCTCTCTCTCTCTCTCTCTGTCTCTCTCTCTGTCTCTCTCTCTCTCTCTCTCTCTGTCTCTCTCTCTCTCTGTTTCTCTCTCTCTCTCTCTCTCTCTCTCTCTCTCTCTCTCTATCTCTCTATCTCCCCTTCTGTCTCTCCCTCTCTCTCCCTCTCTCTGCATCTGTCTCTCTCACTCTGTCTCGCTCTCTCTCTCTGCATCTCTTTCTGTCTCTCTCCCTCTCTATCTCTCTCTCTCTGTCTCTCTCTGTGTTTCTTTCTCTATCTCTTTCTCTATCTCTCTCTCTGTCTCTCTCTCTGTCTCTCTTTCTCTATCTCTTTCTGTCTTGTCAGTCTCTGCCTATCTCTCCCTCTCTCCCTGTCTGTCTCTCTCTCTTTCTCTCTATTTCTCTGTCTCTCTCTACTTCTCTCACTCTCTTTCTCTCTGTCTGTCTCTCTCGGTCTCTATCTCTCTCTCCCTCTCTCTCTCTCTGTCTCCCTGTATCTCGCTATCTTTCCCTCTGTCTCTCTGTCTCTCTCTCTGTCTCCCTGTCTCTCGCTATCTTTCCCTCTGTCTCTCTGTCTCTCTCTCTGTCTGCCTGTCTCCCTCTGTCTCTCTCACTCTTTCTGTCTCTCTCTGTCTCTGTCTGTCTCGCAATGTCTCTTTGTCTCTCTCTCTGTGTCTGTCTCTCTCTGTCTGTCCTGTCTGTGTCAATGTCTCTCTGTGTGCCTCTGTGTGGCTCTCTCTGTCTGTCTGTCTCTGTCTCTGTCTCTCTGGCTCTGTCTCTCTGTCTCTTCGTCTCTCTCTCTCCGTCTCTCTCTCCCTCTCTCTGTGTCTCTCTCTCGCTCTCTGTCTCTCTCTCTCTCTGTCTCTGTCTCTCTCTATCTTTCACTCTCTTTCTCTCTCTCTCTCTCTGTCTCTTTTTCTCTATCTGTCTCTCTCTCTCTGTCTTTCTCTGTCTCTCTCTCTCTCTGCCTGTCTCTGTCTGTCTCTCTCTCTCTGTCTCTCTCTCGCTGTCTGCCTGTCTCTCTGTCTGTCTCTGTCTGTCTCTCTGTCTGTGTCCCTGTCTCTCTCTATCTTCTCTCCCTCTCTCTCTCTGTCTCTGTCTCTCTCTCTCTGTCCCTATCTCTCTCTGTTTCTATCTCTCTTTGTCTCTGTCTCTCTCTGTCTCTCCCTCTCCCTCTCTCTCTGTCTCTATCTTTCTCTCTCTCTCTGTCTCTCTCTGTCTCTATCTCTCTCTCTCTTTATCTGCTAGAGGGGATTTGGGCGAACGTAGACCGATTCAGACAATGCCAAGGGTGGGCTAGCATGAGTAAAATGGGCCGAATGGCCTGTTTCGGACGCTCCGGGCTCCCCGCATCCACGCCGTTGTCCCGCCAGGTCGGCTTGGTGATTTTGGGGGAGTTATTGGGGCAAAATGGTTTGGAAATAAGACAGAGAAATCGGCCTGAAGGGCCACATTAAGTGTGAATATAGGATGAATTATAAAATGCGGTGAACCGCCTGCCAGCATTAAAAGGGAATGCATGCATCACTGGCTGCATTGCTGCCTCCCCCCGCTGCATTGCAGCGCTTTTATCCGTACCTGCTCTTCACAGCTGGATTCCGGTTGGGTGGCGAACCTATTGTCCACAAAGGCGCTTCCGCGGGACGGGGGACGCTTTAGGTCGGCCCACCGGCACTGGCAAAGCGGGACGGCGGGTCTGAGGCGTCCGGGGTGGAGGGCTTAACGCCGAATTTTGGTTCCGGCATGTTTTTTTTATTTTGTTTGTTTTGTGCATTGAGGGTGGGATGGAGAGGAAAAAGGAGGGGGCGGGGGAGGAGGGAGGGAGAGAGGGAATTAGAGTGAGAGAACGTTTGAGAGAGTTTCTGAAAGTTTTCAGATAGTTTTGTGTGTGTGTGTGTGTGTTGGAGAGAGGGAGAGGGAGGGAGAGAGAGGGAGGGAGAGCTAGAGAGAGAGAGAGAGAGAGAGAGGGATGAGGGAGAGAGGGTGAGAGAAGTATTCACCTCTCCCTCCCTCTCTGGGCATCACGATGGCCCAGCGGTAGAGTTGCCGCTTCACGGGGCCAGAGACCCCGGTTCGATCCCGACCACGGATGCTGTCTGTATGGAGTTTGCAAGTTCTCTCCGGGCGCTCCGGTTTCCTCCCACACTCCAAAGACGTGCGGGTTTGTAGGTTAATTGGCTTCGGTAAATGATTGTAAATTGTCCCCCTGGTTTGTGTGTGTGTAGGATAGTGTTAGTGTGCGGGGATCGCTGGTCGGCACGGACTCGGTGGGCCGAAGGGCCTGTTTCCGCGCAGTGTCTCCAAACAAAACTGGACTAAACTGGTTGAAGAACATAATTCAAACATCAAGTTATCTACAAAGTGTAAAATATGTTTTCATTTTATTTGGAAAGGACACTAAAGAAAACAGAGAAAGATTTGAGTATAGGAGCAAAGAGGTCCTTCTGCAGTTGTACAGGGCCCTAGTGAGACCACAGCTGGAGTATTGTGTGCAGTTTTGGCATGTTGGCCTTCATAACAAGAGGAGTTGAGTATAGGAGCAAAGAGGTCATTGTGCAGTTGTACAGGGCGCTGGTGAGACCACACCTGGTGTATTGTGTGATGTTTTGGCAAGTTGGCCTTCATAACAAGAGGAATTGAGTATAGGAGCAAAGAGGTCCTTCTGCAGTTGTACAGGGCCCTGGTGAGACCACACCTGGAGTATTGTGTGCAGTTTTGGCCTGTTGACCTTCATAACAAGAGGAGTTGAGTAAAGGAGCAAATAAGTCCTTCTGCAGTTGTACAGGGCCCTGATGAGACCACACCTGGAGTACTGTGTGCCCGCACACACGCACGCCCTCCATGTGCGCACGCACGAACACCATCTCTCTGAAGTTAACTAACGATTTAATTTAATAGGTGGTAGACACAAATGCTGGAGAAACTCAGTGGCTGAGGCAGTATCTATGGAGCAAAGGAAATAGGCAACGTTGTGGGCCGAGAACCTTCTTCAGACGCTGGGGTCACATTTGCAAATCTGCTCCGAAAGTGAAGACTGCAATTCTTTTAAAATTCATCCCTCTCTCTCTTCCCTCTCCCCTCCTCTCCTCTCTCTCTCTCTCTCCCTCTCTCGCTCTCTCTCCTCTATCTTTCCCTCTCCCTCTCTCCTCTCTCTGTCCCTCTCTCTGCCCTCTCCTCTCCTCACCTCTCTCCCACACTCTCTCTGTCTCTCCTCTCCTCTATCTTTCCCTCTCCTTCTCTCCTTTCTCTCTGTCTCTCCCCCCCTCTCTCTCCCCTCTCCTCCACCTTTCCCTCTCCCTCTCTCCCTCCATCTCTCCTTCCACCTTCCTCATAATCCTAATTTTTCACAATTCTTCATTTTTCACTCAATTTCTCTTTCCCTTCATCCTCCCCCCACCTCCCCTCCTCCCTCCCGCATCCCACACTCCTCCATCTCTCTCCCTCCATCTCTCTCTTTCCCTCTCTCTCTATCTCCCTCCCGTCCATCTCTCTCCCCTCCCCTCTCCTCTCCTCCCCTGCCCTCTACCTTTCCCTCTCCCTCTCTCCTTTCTCTCTCTCCCTCTCTCTGTCTCTCTCTCCCTCTCCTCTCCTCTATCTTCCCATCTCCCTCTCTCCTTTGTCTCTCTCCCTCTCTCTCCCTCTCTCTCCCTCTCCTCTCCTCTCCTCTCCTCTATCTTTCCCTCTCCCTCTTTCTCTCTCCCTCTCTCGCCCTCTCTCTCTCTCCCTGTCCTCTCCCCCTCCTCTCCTCTCTCCTCCTTTCTCTCTCTCTCTCCCTCCATCTCTCCTTCCCTCTCTTCCACCTTCCCCCTCTCTTTCACTCAATTCTTCATTTTCCTCTCAATTCTTCATTTCTCCCTTAATTTCTCTTTCCCTCCTTCCCTCCCTCGCTCCCTCCCCCAGCCCACACTCCCCCATCTCTCCCTCTCTCCCTCTCTCTCTCCTACTCCCTCTCTCTCACTCCTATCTGCAACGCGGACCAGAGAGAGACAAGGGGGCGGGTTCCTTCGCCCTCCCTATGACTGACGTCCTTAATTAATTAATTAATTCAGAAACAAGTGTTCTGAACTTAAAGAAAGGTAACTTTGAGGGTATGAGACGTGAATTGGCCAAGATAGACTGGCAATTGATTCTTAAAGGGTTGACAGTGGATAGGCAATGGAAGGCATTTAAAGACTGCATGTATGAACTACAACAATTGTTCATCCCAGTTTGGCAAAATAATAAATGAGGGAAGGTAGTGCATCCGTGGATAACAAGGGAAATCAGGGATACTATCAAAACAAAAGATGAAACATACAAATTAGCCAGAAAAAGCAGCCTACCAGAGGACTGGGAGAAATTCAGAGTCCAGCAGAGGAGGACTAAGGGCTTAATTAGGAAAGGGAAAATAGATTATGAAAGAAAACTGGCAGGGAACATAAAAACGGACTGCAAATGTTTTTATAGATAGTGAAGAGAAAGAGATTAGTTAAAACAAATGTAGGTCCCTTGCAGTCAGAAACAGGTGAATTGATCATGTGGAACAAGGACATGGCAGACCAATTGAATAACTACTTTCGTTCTGTCTTCACTTAGGAAGACATAAATAATCTGCCGGAAATAGCAGGGGACCGGTGGTCAAATGAGATGGAGAAACTGAGTGAAATGCAGGTTAGCCTGGAAGTGGTGTTAGGTAAATTGAATGGATTAAAGGCCGATAAATCCCCAGGGCCAGATAGGCTGCATCCCAGAGTACATAAGGAAGTAGCCCCAGGAATAGTGGATGCATTAGTGATAATTTGTCATGGAAACATTGAAACATAGAAAATAGGTGCAGGAGTAGGCCATTCGGCCCTTCGAGCCTGCACCGCCATTCAATATGATCATAGCTGATCATCCAACTCAGTATCCCGTATCTGCCTTCTCTCCATACCCCCTGATCCACTAAGCCACAAGGGCCACATTTAACTCCCTCTTAAATATAGCCAATGAACTGGCCTCAACTACCTTCTGTGGCAGAGAATTCCAGAGACTCACCACTGTCTGTGTGAAAAATGTTTTTCTCATCTCGGTCCTAAAAGACCTCCCCTTATCCGTAAACTGTGATCCCTTGTTCTCGACTTCCCCAACATCGGGAACAATCTTCCTGCATCTAGACTGTCCAACCTCTTAAGAATTTTGTACGTTTCTATAAGATCCCCCCTCAATCTTCTAAATTCTAGCGAGTACAAGCCGAGTCTATCCAGTCTTTCTTTCAAAACTCTTTAGATTCTGGAGTAGTTCCTGATGATTGGAGGGTGGCTAATGTAAACCCACTTTTTAAAAAGGGAGGGAGAGAGAAAACGGGGAATTACAGACCAGTTAGTCTAACATCGGTAATGGGGAAACTGCTAGAGTCAGTTATTAAAGATGGGACAGCAGCACATTTGGAAAGTGGTGAAATCATTGGACAAAGTCAACATGGATTTATGAAAGGTAAATCATGTCTGACGAATCTTATAGAAATTTTCGAGGATGTAACTAGTAGTGTGGATAAGGCGAGAGCCAGTGGATGTGTCATATCTGGACTTTCAGAAGGCTTTCGACAAGGTCCCACATAAGAGATTAGTATGCAAACTTAAAGCACACGGTATTGGGGATTCAGTATTGATGTGGATAGAGAACTGGCTTTCAGACAGGAAGCAAAGGGTAGCTGTAAACGGGTCCTTTTCAGAATGGCAGGCAGTGACTAGCAAAGATACTAGAGGAGTCAAGATAGACCACTCCTCCGAAACCCAATGGACTGACGTGTAGTACGTAACGGCCGACATTTGTTTATGCCAAACGCGACTTCCGGTATGCCTCCCGCTGTGCACTCCGCTCTATCATCCCTTGTATTGCTTTAACACACACTGTGCACAAAATTAAATTTAACTTATATATATATTTATATGAATGTGTGTTTGTGTGTGAGACACAAGTTAAGGGCCTGTCCCACCAGCATGCGATTGCATGCGTCTAGCGCTACCAAAAATCTTGCAGTCCGAAAATCCCGCGCGCCAACGGCCTGTCGGCCCGCAGGTACGCAGCTTCTCGACGGCCGTACGCAGCGTCCCATTCTGACCAAAGATTAGAGAGCAGAGCTCCTCTGGTATCTTTTATTCCGACCGCCGCCGCTGAACCCCCCGCCCCACCATTGCACCCAAAGATTATAGAGCGGAGTTCTATAATCTTTGATTGCACCCTTCTTCACGGCGGGCTTGTGATCTTTGTTTTTGATGTCTCGACAATTCGAGGGACATAATCGGTAACAGCCGCCACGTTCTCGGACTCGAATCGGGCCATATTTTGGAGACCCCTGCCTTACAAAAACAAAACCAAAAACGTACAGAGGTGTTAAAATTATTGTCTTTATTATTGTGGTAAGTAAAGATCTATTAAAAATAATTCTAATAACTTTCTAATGTACCGACAAACCTAGTTTCCCAATGGCCGTTGATGGGTGAACAGAAAATAACATTTTCAGGACAGAATATCGACAGAAAATAATAATAATATTTTCTCACCTTTCTTTTTTATTGGGGAACCTAAAGAATGACAGGTCGGGTCGTCTACATTTACGATTAGAGCAATTGATAGCAGAGCAGTGAGATGAAGCTTTAGATGTGGACGCCATGACAGTGTGCCTTATAAAATGCCCTATAAAATGGTGTCGACAATCACACACGTCATACTACGCTTTTTTCGCTGCGTGGAGCATCTTGGCTCCTCTAGTATCTTTGGTGACTAGTGGGGTACTGCAAGGCTCGGTGCTGGGACCCCAGCTATTTACAATATATATTAATGATTTGGACGAGGAAATTGAATGCAACATCTCCAAGTTTGCGGATGACACGAAGCTGGGGGGCAGTTAGCTGTGAGGATAATAATAATAATAATAATAATAATAATAATAATAATAATAATAATAATACATTTTATTTATATAGCGCTTTTCAGGACTCAAAGTCGCTTTACATTGAGAGTCAAGAATAAACAAAACAAAATAGAGCAGTAAGACAGAGATGCAAAGGGGAGGGGAACATGGGACTAAGGGTATGCAGAAGTGAAGAGATGGGTCTTGAGGTGGGACTGGAAGATGGTGAGGGACTCAGAATTTCGGATCAGTTGTGGGAGGGAATTCCAGAGCCTGGGAGCTGCCCTGGAGAAGGTTCTGCCTCCAAAAGTGCAGAGGTTTGATTTCGGAGTGGAGAGGAGACCAGATGATGTGGATCTGAGGGACCGTGAGGGTTGGTAGGGGGAGAGGAGGTCAGTGAGATAAGGGGGGGGGGCAAGTGGTTGAGGGCTTTGTAGGTGAGGACCAGGATTTTGTAGATGATCCGGTGGGAAATGGGAAGCCAGTGGAGTTCTTTGAGAACTGGGGTGATGTGGTGCCAGGATTTGGTGTGGGTAATGAGTCGGGCGGCTGCATTCTGGACCAGTTGGACTCGGTTGATGTTGCTGGAATTGATGCCAAATAGAAGAGAGTTACAGTAGTCCAGTCGGGAGGAGATGAAGGCATGGATGAGTCTTTCAGCAGCGGGGGGTGTGAGATAGGATCTGATTTTGGCAATGTTGCGGTGGTGAAAAAATGATGTTTTGACAACATGGCGGATGTGAGGCTCAAGGGAGAGGGTTGAGTCAAAGATCACGCCAAGATTGCGTGCCTGAGGAGATGGGGAGACAGTGGGGCCATCAATAGTGAGAGTGGGGTTGTTAATTTTAGTGAGTGTTGATTTGGAGCCAATGAGGAGAAATTCTGTTTTGCTACTGTTTAATTTAAGGAAGTTGAGTTGCATCCAAGATTTGATGGCTGATAGGCAGGAGTTGATATGGGAGAGAGTGGTGTGGTGGGGGGACTTGGTGCTGAGATAGATCTGGGTGTCATCAGCATAGCAGTGGAAGTCCAGGTTGAAGTGACGGAGTATATGACCAAGGGGGAGGATGTAGATGATGAAGAGGAGGGGACCAAGAACGGAGCCTTGGGGAACGCCTTGAGTGACAGTGGCTGTGGCAGAGGTGTGATTATGGAGAGAGATGAAGTGGGATCGGTTGGAAAGGTAGGAACGGTGCCAGCTGAGTGCAGAACCTTCAATGCCAAAGTCCCTAAGTCTGGTGAGCAGGATGTTATGATTCACGGTATCGAAGGCTGCACTCAGGTCGAGGACGATGAGGATATTGAGGGAGCCAGTGTCAGCAGAGGTAAGTGGGTCATTGAGGGCTTTGAGGAGAGCGGTTTCTGTGCTATGGAGGGGTCGAAAGCCAGATTGGAGGGGTTCGAATAGGTTATACGCGAGGAGGTGGGAATGAAGTTGTGACGCGACCATACGCTCCAGGGTTTTTGAAAGAAAGGGGAGGTTTGAGATATGGCGGTAGTTAATGAGAGAGGAAGGATCAAGACCAGGAGGCTGCAAGGTGCTAGGAGGCTGCAAGGTGACTTGGATAGGTTGGGTGAGTGGGAAAATGCATGGCAGATGCAGTATAATGTGGATAAATGTGAGGTTATCCACTTTGGTGGCAAAAACAGGAAAGTAGACTATTATCTGAATGGTGACCGATTAGGAAATGGGGAGATGCAGCGAGACCTGGGTGTCATGGTACACCAGTCATTGAAAGTAGGCATGCAGGTGCAGCAGGCAGTGAAGAAAGCGAATGGTATGTTAACTTTCATAGCAAAAGGATTTGAGTATAGGAGCAGGGAGGTTCTACTGCAGTTGTACAGGGTCTTGGTGAGACCACACCTGCAGTATTGCGTACAGTTTTGGTCTCCAAATCTGAGGAAGGACATTATAGCCATAGAGGGAGTGCAGAGAAGGTTCACCAGACTGATTGCTGGGATGTCAGGACTTTCATATGAAGAAAGACTGGATAGACGTGGCTTATACTCGCTAGAATTTAGGAGATTGAGTGGGGATCTTATAGAAACGTACAAAATTCTTATTTAGGTTGGACAGGCTAGATGCAGGAAGATTGTTCCCGATGTTGGGGAAGTCCAGGACAGGGGGTCACAGCTTAAGGATAAGGGGGAAATCCTTTAAGACCGAGATGAGGAAAAACCTTTTCACACAGAGAGTGGTGAATCTCTGGAACTCTCTGCCACAGAGGGTAGTTGAGGCCAGTTCATTGGCTATATTTAAGAGGGAGTTAGATGTGGCCCTTGTGGCTAAAGGGATCAGGGGGTATGGAGAGAAGGCAGGTACGAGATACTGAGTTGGATGATCAGCCATAATCATATTGAATGGCGGTGCAGGCTCGAAGGGCCGAATGGCCTACTCCTGCACCTATATTCTATGTTTCTATGAGAGGAGAGAGAACGAGAGGAGTGAGAAAGAAGTTGGGGGAGTAAGGTAATAGGTGAATAGGTAAAGGGGCATATTTTATGGTGTGCACCCTTTAATTCAGTCTCATATCACAAAATCTTCCCCCTCCTTTACCTATTCACCTTATAAAGGTACCCCTCAGATTCATATACAATTTTTCCCCATCCCCGCGTCTCTCACCTTAAACCCATGTCCTCTGGTCCTCGATTCCCCTACTGTGGGCAAGAGACTCTGTGCGTCTACCCAATCTATTGCCCTCAGATTCTTATTTAATTTTTCCCACCCCCGCGTCTCTCACCTTAAACCCATGTCCTCTGGTCCTTGATTCCCCTACTCTGGGCAAGAGACTCTGTGCGTCTACCCAATCTATTCCTCTGGTGATTTTGTACACCTCTATAAGATCACCCCTCATCCTCCTGCGCTCCAAGAAATAGAGTCCCAGCCTGCCCCAACCTCTCCCTGTAGCTCAGGCCCCTCGAGTCCCGGCAACATCCTCGTAAATCTTCTCCGCACCCTTCTCTCTTCCAGCTTCCTGTTTCACCTCCTCCTCCAGCTTCCCTTCTCTTTTTCTCCCCCTCTCTTTCTCTTTCCTCTCTTTCTCTCCCTCGCCCTTTCTCCCCTTCTCTTTCTCATATATTTCTCCCCCTCTCTTTCTCCCCCCTTCTTTCTCTCTCATCTATTTATCTCCCCTTTCTCACTCCTCTTTCCCTCTCCACTTTCTCCCGCTCTCTTTCTCTCCTCCTTCTCTCTCCTCTTTGTCTTTCCTCTCGTTCTCTTCCTCTCTCTTCTCTTTCTCTCTCCTCTCTTTCTCTCTCCTCTCGTTCTCTCTCTCTCTCTCTTTCTCACTCCCCCTTGCATGTATCCACCTATCACTCGAACAAAGTTACTCCAGCTCTTTGTGTCTTTTCTTTAAAAAAAACAGCATTTGCAGTTCCTTGTGTTTCATAGAAACATAGAAAGTAGGTGCAGTAGGCCATTCGGCCCTTCGAGTCTGAACCGCCATTCAATATGATCATGGCTGATCATCCAACTCAGTAACCTGTACCTGCTTTCTCGCCATACCCCCTGATCCCTTTAGCCACAAGGGCCACATCTAACTCCTTCTTAAATATAGCCAATGAACTGGCCTCAACTACATTCTGTGGCAGAGAATTCCAGAGATTCACCACTCTCTGTGTAAAAAATGTTTTTCTCATCTCAGTCCTAAAAGATTTCCCCTTTATCCTTAAACTGTGACCCCTTGTTCTGGACTTCCGCAACATCGGGAACAATCTTCCTGCATCTAGCCTGTCCAACCCCTTAAGAATTTTGTAAGTTTCTATAAGATCCCCCCTCAATCTTCTAAATTCTAGCGAGTACAAGCCGAGTCTATCCAGTCTTTCTTCATATGAAAGTCCTGACATCCCATGAATCAGTCTGGTGAACCTTCTCTGTACTCCCTCTATGGCAAGAATGTCCTTCCTCAGATTTGGAGACCAAAACTGTACGCAATACTCCAGGTGTGGTCTCACCAAGACCCTATACAACTGCAGTAGAACCTCCCTGCTCCTATACTCAAATCCATTTGCTATGCATGCTAACATACCATTCGCTTTCTTCACTGCCTGCTGCACCTGCATGGCTACTTTAAATGATTGGTGTACCATGACACCCAGGCTTCGTTGATCGATCGGCCACCATTCAGGTAATAGACTACTTTCCTGTTTTTTGCCACTAAAGTGGATAACTCCACATTTATCCACATTATACTGCATCTGCTATGCATTTGACCACTCAGCCAGCCTATACAAGTCATCTTGCAGCCTCGTAGCACCCTCCTCACAGCTAACACTGTCCCCCAGCTTCGTGTCATCCGCAAACATGGAGATGTTGCATTCAATTCGCTCGTCCAAATCATTAATATATATTGTAAATAGCTGGGTTCCCAGCACTGAGCCTTGCGGTACCCCACTAGTCACTGCCTGCCATTCTGAAAATGACCCGTTAACTCCTACTCTTTGCTTCCTGTCTGCGAGACAGTTCTCTATCCACATCAATACTGAACCCCCAATACCGTGTGCTTTAAATTTGTATACTAATCTGTTATGTGGGACCTTGTCGAAAGCCTCCTGAAAGTCCAGATATAACACATCCACTGGTTCTCCCTTATCCACTTTACTAGTTACATCCTCGAAAAATTCTATCAGATTCGTCACACATGATTTACCTTTCATAAATCCATGCTGACTTTTTCCAATGATTTCACCACTTTCCAAATGTGCTGCTATCCCATCATTAATAACTGACTCTAGCATTTTCCCCACTACCGATGTTAGACTAACTGGTGGGGTTACATTAGCTACCTTCCAATCCTCAGGAACTACTCCAGAATCTAAAGAGTTTTGAAAAATTATCACTATTGCATCCACTATTTCTGGGGCTACTTCCTTAAGTATTCTGGGATGCAGCCTATCTGGCCCTGGTGATTTATCAGCCTTTAATCCATTCAATTTACCTAACACCACTTCCCGGCTAACCTGGATTTCACTCAGTTCCTCCATCTCATTTGACCCCCGGTCCCCTGCTATTTCAGGCAGACTAATTAAGTCTTCCTCAGTGAAGACAGAACCAAAGTAGTTATTCAATTGGTCTGCCATGTCCTTGTTCCCCATGATCAATTCACCTGTTTCTGACTGCAAGGGACCTACATTTGTTTTAACTAATCTTTTTCTCTTCACATATAAATAAAACGTTTTGCAGTCAGTTTTTTTGTTCCCTGCCAGTTTTCTTTCGTAATCTATTTTCCCTTTCCTAATTAAGCCCTTTGTCCTCCTCTGCTGGACTCTGAATTTCTCCCAGTCCTCCGGCAGGCTGCTTTTTCTGGCTAATTTGTATGCTTCATCTTTTGTTTTGATACTATCCCTGATTTCCCATGTTATCCACGGATGCGCTACCTTCCCAGATTTATTATTTTGCCAAACTGGGATGAACAATTGTCGTAGTTCATCCATGCAGCCTTTAAATGTCTTCCATTGCATATCCACCGTCAACCCTTTAAGAATCAATTGCCAGTCGATCTTGGACAATTCACGTCTCCGACCCTCAAAGTTACCTTTCTTTAAGTTCAGACTCCTTGTTTCTGAATTAATTATGTCACTCTCCGTCCTAATGAAGAACTCAACCATATTATGGTCACTCTTGCCCAAGGAGCCACGCACAACAAGACTGCTAACTAACCCTTCCTCATTACTCAATACCCAGTCTAGAATAGCCTGCTCTCTCGTTGGTTCCTCTACATGTTGATTTAGAAAACTATCCCGCATACATTCCAAGAAATCCTCTTCCTCATCACAATTGCCGATTTGATTCACCCAATCTATATGTAGATTGAAGTCACCCATTATAACTGTTTTACCTTTGTTGCACGCATTTCTAATTTCCTGTTTGATTCCATACCCAACTCCACTGCTACTGTTAGGTTGCCTGCACACAACTCCCACTAGCGTTGGAACGGTGGGGATTCAGGGTGAAGGGTGGAAGTGATATCTCAAAGCCCTACACTGACCTCCTCGCACCCCTTCTCTCTCTCCCTCTTCTCTTTCTCTCCTTTCTTCCTCTCCTCTCTCTCTCTCTCTCTCTCTCTCTCTCTCTCTCTCTCTCTCTCTCTCTCTCTCTCTTATCTTTCTCTCTTTCTCTCGCTCTTTCTTACCCGCTCTCCCTCTCTTTCTTTCCCACTCCCCCTCCCTCTTTCCTCCTTCTCCCCCAACTCCCACTTTCCCCCACCGCTCATTCCTCTCTCACCATT
Source organism: Malacoraja senta (assembly GCA_038087875.1). NCBI lineage: Eukaryota > Metazoa > Chordata > Chondrichthyes > Rajiformes > Rajidae > Malacoraja > Malacoraja senta. Next base: position 41,933 of record JAXLNO010000800.1, on the reverse strand, counting down.
AAATAGGAGAGACATAGGTAGGGAGAGCCAGGGGGACAGGGAGGGGTAGGAGACTGAATGGGCCGAATGGCCTGTTGTGTCTCTGAACCAAACCTCTTTATTTCACTCTGTTTAAGAAGGAACTGCAGATGTTGGAAGATCTGCAGATGCTGGAGGAGACTGAAGTAGGGTTTTGACCCGAAACGTTGCCTAGTTCCTTCGCTGCCTCACCGGCTGAGTTTCTCCAGCATTTTGTCTACCTCTTTATTTCACGCTCCTTCTCTTGCTCTCACTCTTTGCCTTTTCCTTCTCCTCTCTCCCTCCCTTGCGTCTCTCTCTCTCCTTCCCCCTCTCTCTGTCTCTGTCTCTGTCTCTCTCTCTCCCTTCCCCCCTCTCTCTCCCTTCTCTCTGTGTGTCCCTCTCTATCTGTCTTTCCCTCTGTCTGTCAGTCACTCACACACACTCACCCCCTCCCCTCCTCGCTCTCTCCCTGCCACTCTCTGTCACACTCCACCTCTGTCTGTGTGTGGTGTGTGTGTGTTTGTGTGTGAGTGTCTGGCTGTATGTGTGTGGCCGTCTGTGTATCTGTGTGGGTGTGTGTCTGTCTGTCTGCCTGTGTGTGTGTCTGTCTGTCTGTGTATCTGTCTGCCTGTGTGTGTCTGTCTGTTTGTGTGTGTCTGTCTGTGTGTGTGTCTGTATGTGTGTCTGTCTGCATGTCTGTGTGTGTGTGTGTGTCTGTGTCAGTGAGTGTCTGTGTGTGTGTCTGTGTGTGTGTGAGGGTGTGTGTGAGTGTTGGTGTGAGTGTGTCTGTGTGAGTGTGTGTGAGTGTGAGGTGGAGGGTGTGCGTGTGAGGTGGAGGGTGTGTGTGTGTGTGAGGTGGAGGGTGTGTGTGTGAGGTGGAGGGTGAGTGTGTGAGGTGGAGGGTGTGAGTGTGAGGTGGAGGGTGTGTGTGTGTGAGGTGTGAGGTGGAGGGTGTGAGTGTGAGCATTCATTAAATAACAAATAGTACAAATAATAGTCTTTTGAAGTTCAGAGCTTATTCGCTGTTTAATAGCCTGATGGCTGTCAGGAAGAAGCTGTTCCTGAATGAGTGTTTGTGCGCGCGTGTGTGTGTGAGTGTGTGTTAGTGCGTGTGTGTGTGTGTGTGTGTATGTGTGAGTGTATGTGCGTGTGTGAGTCTGTGTGTGTGAGTGTGTGAGTGCACTCTGCTTGAAATGCTATGAAAATGGATTTGCTAGCCTGCACTCTGCTTGGAGTGCTGTGAGGTTGGACTTGCTGCCTGGACTCTGCTTGGACTGTTGTGAGGTTGGATTTGCTGCCTGCACTCTGCTTGGATGCGGTGAGGTTGGATTTGCGGCCTGCACTCCACTTCGAGTGCTGTGGGATTGGATTTGTGGCCTGCACCCGGCTTTGAGTGCTGTGAGATTGGATTTGCAGGCCTGCACTGAATGACATTTGAGGTAAATTCTCAGATTTTCTTTGTAAAATTTGACCGCTCAATGTCTCTATATTAAAATTGTCTTTTTTTTTTATCAACCGCAAAAAGCCATCAAGAGGCACTGAGCAGCAGAACACAACAAGAGACACAACAAGAAATAACTTAATAAATCTCATCTTTAGCATTTAAATTGTTGTTATATTTTAAGAATCATTCACATTTTAAACTTTAACAAATCCTTTTTCCACTTGCCATGCCTTCGTGTTCTTCATCACAATGGGAACCTAATAGGAAGGAATGGCTGCGCTGTCGGAGAGCCACTAAGACTTACTGAGCCTGAGTTACTGAGCAGCCAGCCTGCCAGGCCTGAGTGACTGAGCTGCCAGGCCTTAGTGACTGAGCTGCCAGCCAAAGAATCCATTCGGCCCACAATGTCCATACTAGCCCACTGGAAACCAGCCCCCTGCAGCCCACAACAACCATCCGAGTGCTCCAGAAAGCCCCCTCCCTCACTGGCCAGCAATATTGGAATTGGTGGAGAGGTGGAATATTGCGTTGGGGGACCAGCCCTCCCGTGTGAAGCTGCGACCCAACGGGTCCCACTTAGTCTAGTTCACTTTTAAATTTGACTGCTTTCTGTTTTTCAGCAAATCTCCATTTTTAATTTACGAACCAAACTTGACCAAATTAAACTATTTCATAGTGAGGTCAGGATAGACTTGCTTTATTTGTTACGTAAGGAACGAATGCGCCAACATTTTCTTTCAAAAAGCCAGTGACAGCCAGCTGATACTGTGAGCAGTCGACTTTGTGCAGTTTGGCTCACTTTAGCATTTTCACTTGAGTACAGTATGAATGAGAAGGTGCTGGTACTGTTGATTGTCTGCTCCACGAGAGGGGCAAGGAGGGCTTATATTAGGAACATCCGTTTCCCACCACGGATGGCTGACCTGCTGAGTTCTACCAGCACTTTGGAGGGGAATGGAGGGGCGACGTGTCGGGTCTGGACACTGCTGTTCCTCCAGCTTGTGTGTCACCTTGTCAAAGTTCGTCTCTTAAAAAGCAGATAGCAACAAAAAATGTTAAAGGTAAACCATGGCAATCTTTAATTGATTAGTCAGACGGGAGTGGCAAGATCTACAATGAGCACAAACGTTGCTCAGTGCTTCTCGGGCTCCACTCTCAGAACAAAGGAAAGTTAGCGCAATTATACATTTTTATTATCAGTAAAACACTCCTACCTAGTCTGAATATGGCATGACTGAAAGATTCTGTAGCCTTTCAGAATATGGGAAAAGCTGGGTCCAAATCAAGCTCATCCAATAACAAGTTATTAGTTATCTCGAGAGCGACAGCTATTTTTTTCAATCTTGGCTTCTTTATGGCCTTGAAAGAAGCAGATGTTATTAGGCAGGCTGCCATCTTAATGTCTTTACTAAAAAGACGACCTGTCCTCCATATTGTGTTCCATATAATTTGCAAAGTCAGTCAGACTTGGCACCGAGCCATTCTTTTGTTCTACTAGACCATGCTTTTGAAGAAGAACGACTCCATTTTAGATTTGACTATTAGCTCTTTCAACCTCACTCTGGCAATGGAGGCCCAGAATATAAAGATCAGTGTGGGAGTGGGAAGGGGAGTTAAAATGGTTGGCAACCGGGAGATCCAGCAGGACTTGGTGGACTGAGTGCAAGTGAAGGGTGAAATGCACGCCGTCTACATACAAGGAGAGAGTGCGTGTTTGAGAGAAAGGCCATGTGAGAATGTGTGTGTGAGTGAGAGAGAGGGTGTGAGTGAGAGAGCAAGAGAGAGAGGGAGTGTGTGTGAGAGATGGACTGTGTGTGAGAGCGAGAGAGAGACGGGGAGTGTTTGTGTGTGTGAGAGACAGGGACTGTGTGTGTGTGTGTGTGAGAGAGAGAGAGAGGGGGGGAGTGTTTGTGTGTGTGAGAGACAGGGACTGTGTGTGTGAGAGAGAAATGGAGTGTTTGTGTGTGGGAGAGAGTGAGGGAGTGTGTGTGAGAGAGAGAGAGAGCAGGAGTGTGTGTGTGAAAGAGCAATAGAGAGAGGGAGTGTGTGTGGCAGAGAGAGGGAGTGTGTGAGAGACAGCAAGAGAGAGGGTGTGTGTGTGTGATAGCAAGAGTGAGGTTGTGTGAGAAACAGCACGAGAGGGGTGCGTGTGTGAGAGACAGGGAGTGTATGTAAGAGAACAAGAGAGAGAACAAGAGAGAGAGGGAGTGTGGTTGCGTGAGGGATAGAGGGACAGAGGGAGGGGGTGTGGAGAGGGACGTAGGAGATGCGGGGAGGGGTGAAACTATTTATTATGCCTGGGAGAGGCACTGGAGGGAAGGTTATGTGTGAGATAGACAGGGAGCGAGAGAGGGAGTATGTGAGATACAGGGAGCGAGAGAGGGAGTGTGTGAGAGAGACAGTGAGAGGGAGTGTGTGAGAGAGACAGGGAGCGAGAGAGGGAGTGTGTGAGAGAGAGGAGGGGGGCACGAGAGGGTGGAGTGGAGAGAATTTGTGTACGAGTGGGGGAGAGTGTGTGGAGAGGGGAGAGAGAGGAATGTATATGTGCAGCTTTAAGGGACATTGGTCAGGTAGTATTTGGAGTATTGCATACAGTTCTGGTCACCCCATTACAGGACTGATGTGGAGGCTTTGGGGAATGTGCAGAGATGGTTAACCAGAATGGTTTAAAAACAAGGAACTGCAGGTGCTGGTTTACAAAAAAGTACACAAAGTGCTGGAGTAACAGCGGGACAGGCAGCATCTCTGGAGAGACGGAATGGGTGACTGAAGAAAAGACCCAAAACGTTACCCATTCCTTCCAGCATTTTGTGTCTACCTAAACAGCGCCTATCTATCCACGTGGCGGTGTGCCAGCAGGCTGGAGGAGCGGGCAAAGGCCTTGCCACAGAGCGGGCAGGTGAAGGGGTGCTGGCCGGTGTGGACTCGCCGGTGCTCCAGCAGGTGGTCAAGGCGGGTGAAGCCCTTACCACAGGACGGGCAGGGGAAGTGACGCTCACCGCTGTGGTTACACAGTTGCTGCCACAGGCTGGACATGCGGGTAAAACCCTTGTCGCATTCAGCGCACACAAAGGGTCTCTCTCCGATGTGTATCCGCTGGTGCTCCCGCAGCCCCAGTGTTCTCTTGTCACAGTGGGAGCAGCTGCTCGCCGGCGTGGGTCCTCCGGTGCTGCTGCAACCCCAGCGAGCTGTCAAACTCCTCACCACAGTACGGGCAGTCGTAGGGCTGGCCACTGGTGTGCACGTGCTGGTGAGACAGGGCCTGGGAGGCCATGGCAAAGCGCTCTCCACACACCGGGCTGGGGACGGGACGGTCGCCGGCGTGCACCTGCTGGTGGGACAGCAGCCTGGAGGAGCTGGTGAAGACCTTGCCGCACTGGGCGCAGGTGTAGGGGCGCTCGCCGGTGTGGGTGCGCTGGTGCTTGAGCAGGTTGCTGGAGTGGGTGAAGCCCTTGCCGCACTGGGTGCAGGTGTAGGGGCGCTCGCCGGTGTGGGTGCGCTGGTGCACCAGCAGGGTGCTGTAATGGGTGAAGCCCTTGGCGCACTGGGCGCAGGTGTAAGGGCGCTCGCCGGTGTGGGTGCGCTGGTGCTCATGCAGGCTGTAGGAGCGGGTGAAGCCCTTGCCGCATTGCGCGCAGGTGTAGGGGCGCTCGCCGGTGTGGGTGCGCTGGTGCTCCAGCAGGCGGTGAGACTGAGTGAAGCCCTTGCCGCACTGGGCACAGGTATATGGACGCTCGCCGGTGTGGGTGCGCTGGTGCACCAGCAGGCTGCTGTAATGGGTGAAGCCCTTGCCGCACTGGGCACAGGTATAGGGGCGCTCGCCAGTGTGGGTGCGCTGGTGGTGCAGCAGGGTGCTGGAATGGGTGAAGCCCTTGCCGCATTGGGCGCAGGTGTAGGGTCGCTCACCGGTGTGTGTGCGCTGGTGGGACAGCAGCATGGTGGAGCGGGTGAAGCTCTTGCTGCACTGGGCACAGGTGTAGGGTCGTTCCCCGGTGTGCAGGCGCCTGTGCACCTTCAGGTCCGGCGACGACTTGAAGCCTTTGCCGCAGTCAGAGCAGGTGAAGGGCCGCTCACTGCTGTGCACCCGCCGGTGAACCCGCAGCCCCGTCAACTGGGCAAAGCTCTTGCCGCAGGTGGAGCAGCTATAAGGTTTCTCGCCCGTGTGCACCTGCCGGTGTCTCTTCATGTGATTCGCCGTCTTGAAGCTCTTGCCGCAGTCGCAGCAGTCGAAGGGGCGTTCTCCCGTGTGCACCCGCCGGTGTATCTCCAGCTCGCTCGGGCTCTGCCAGGCCTTGCCACACACGTCGCACTCATAATGCTTCTCCTTGTTGTGCCCCGTCATGTGGTCCTCCATCGAAACTCAACCCCTCGAAGCTCAGCCCACACACCGAGCGGATGGGGGGGCTCAACGGCAACCTGGGCGCCCTTAATGGCAGCTCACGTCCCCGTCTCTCCGTCCACAGCATCGGTCCTAAACCCTGCAGGAGGGGAACACAGAGGGTCAACAAGCTGGCAAACAGGACATTACTAGCACATGTTGGGACGTTTATGGCGGAGGAAACTGTTATATAATTCTGCGCGGCACAGTGGCGCAGCGGTACAGTTGCTGCCTCACCGCCAGAGACCCGGTTTTGATCCTGACTACGGGTGCTGTCTGTGCGGAGTCTGTACGTTCTCCCTTTGACCTGCGTGGGTTTTTACTCTGGGTGCTCCGGTTTTCTCCAACATTTCAAAGACATTCAGGGTTGTAGATTAATCGGCCTCCGCAAAATTGTTAAATTGTCCCTAATGTGCGTAGGATAGTGCTAGTGTACAGGGGCCGAAAGACCTGTTTCCGCGCTGCATCTCTAAACTAAACCAAAGGGTCTCGACCAAAAATGTCACCCATTCATTTTCTCCACAGATGCTGCCTGACCCGCTGAGTTACTCCATCTCTCTCTCTCTCTCTCTCTCTCTCTCTCACTCTCTCTATCTCACTGTCTCTCTCCCTCTGTCTCTCCATCTCTGTCTCTCCCTGTCGGTCTCTCCCTCTCTGTCTCTTCCTCTATATCTGTCTCTCTCTCTGTCTGTCTCTCTCTCTGTCTCTCTCTCTCTCTTATCTCTCTCTCTCTATCTCTCTCTCTCTATCTCTCTCCACCTCCCTCCATCTCTCTCTGCACCTCTCTCTCTCTCACTGTCTCTCTCTCTTTGTACCACCCCCTCTCTGACTGTCTCCCTCTCTCTCCGTCTCTCTTTCAGTCTCCCTTTCTGTCTCTCTCTGTCTCTCACTCTCTCTCTCTCTCTCTCTCTCTCTCTGTCTCTCTCCCTGTCTCTCCCTGTCTCTCTCTCTGCCTCTCTCTCTGTCTCTCTCCCCCCCTCTCTCTCTCTCTCTGTCTCTCTCTCTCTGTATCGCTCTGTCTGTCTCTTTCTCTCTCTCTGTTTGTCTCTCTGCCTCTCTCCCTGTCTCTCCCTCTTTCACTGTCTCTCTGTCTGTCTCTCTGTCTGTCTCTCTCTCTCTGTCTGTCTCTCTCTGTCTGCCTGTCTCTCTCTCTGTCTCTGTCTATCTGCCTCTGTCTGTCCCTCTGTCTCTGCAGCTCTCTCTCTCTCTGTCTCGCTCTCTCTCTCTGTCTCTCTCTCCCTCTCCCTGTCTCTCTGTCTATGTCGCTGTGTCTGTCTGTGTCTCTCTGTGTCTGCCTCTCTCTGTCTCTCTCCCTGTCCCTCCCTGTATCTCCCTCTTTCGCTGTCTCTCTGTCTGTCTCTCTCTCTCTGTCTGTGTCTATGTCTCTGTCTCTGTTTGTCTCTGTCCCTCTCTGTCTCTGTCCCTCTCTCTCTCTCTCTGTTTCTCTCTATCTCTCTCTGTCTCTCTGTCTCTCTCTCTCTCTCTCTCTCTCTCTCTCTCTCTCTCTCTCTCTCTCTATCTCTCTCTTTCTCTCTCTCCCTCTCTCTATGTCTCTCTCTCTGTCTCTCTTTCTGTCTCTCTCTCTGCGTCTCTCTCTGTCTCTCTCTCTCTCTGTCTCACTCTTTCTCTCTCTGTCTCTCTCTGTCTCTCTCTCTGTATCTCTCATTGTCTCTCTCTCTCTGTCTCTCTCGGTCTCTCTCTCTCTGTATCTCTCTCTCTCTCTCTGTCTCTCTCTGTGTCTCTGTCTCTCTGTCTATATCTCTGTCTGTCTTTGTCTGTCTCTGTCTGTCTCTCCCTCTGTCTCTCTCTGTCTCTCTCTCTGTCTCTCTCTGTCTGTCTCTGCCTCCCTCCCTGTCTCTCTCTCTTTCTCCATCTCTCTGCCTCTCCCTGTCTCTCCCTCTTTCTCTGTCTCTCTGTTTGTATGTCTCTGTATGTCTTTCTCTGTCTCCCTGTCTGTCTCTCTGTCTCTCTGACTCCTCCTCTCTGTCTCTCCCTCTCTTTGT
>JAXLNO010000800.1:0-33908 GCA_038087875.1 Malacoraja senta | reverse complement strand
TGACAGGCGGCGGTTGGAGCCGAGCGCGGGCGGGCGGATGAAAATGGCGGCGGGAAGAAGCGGCAGTTGGTGACGTCGCTGCAGGTAAATAATGTAATAAATAAATAAATCATCATCGGATTGAGCGGAATCGGGTCAACATGGTGGAGAAGGGAGTGAGGTCAATGACCACATACAGTACAGGACACGTGTGTGTGTGTGTGTGGTCAACATGGTGGAGAAAGGAGTGAGGTCAATGACCACATACAGTACAGGACACGTGTGTGTGTGTGTGTGGGGTCAACATGGTGGAGAAGGGAGTGAGGTCAATGACCACATACAGTACAGGACACGTGTGTGTGTGTGTGTGGTCAACATGGTGGAGAAGGGAGTGAGGTCAATGACCACATACAGTACAGGACACGTGTGTGTGTGTCTGGGGTCAACATGGTGGAGAAGGGAGTGAGGTCAATGACCACATACAGTACAGGACACGTGTGTGTGTGTCTGGGGTCAACATGGTGGAGAAGGGAGTGAGGTCAATGACCACATACAGTACAGGACACGTGTGTGTGGGTGGGGGGGGGGGGGGAACTGGGGTCAAACTCGTTATAAATAAATAAACCAGCCTCCCCCTCTTATTCACTCAGGTCAATAACGTTATAAATAAATAAATCAGCAGCGGAATAAGCGAAATAAATAAACCCGGTAAATCTGGGGGAGAGAGAGCTGAGGTCAATCTCCACATAAACTACACGTCTGGGGGAATAAAACTGGGGTAAATAATATAAACTCAGCGTCCTGAGATAAAACACGTTATAAACATCTACCTCTCTCTGGCTCCCAACCCCCCTCTCTGTAAATAATCAATAAATCACCAAATAAACTACAAGTCTGGCGGAATAAACCCGGTAAAACGGGTAAAACTGGTAAATAATGTTATAAACACACAGGGGAGCAAAATACACACAGCCCCACAGCCATCAGTATATTGAACTCAACTCAAACAAAACTCTGAACATTAATAGCCCATTATCAGTTTATTTGCACTTTAATGTTTAATTTATTCATGTGTGAAAATATTTATACAATGGTATATGGACACACTGATCTGTTCTGTATTCATGCCGTCTATATTCTGTTGTGCTGAAGCAAAGCAAGAATTTCATTCTCCTATCTGGGACACGTGACAACTCTCTTGAATCTTGAATAAATCCGGTCTGGGGTAAAACTGAGGTATATAATGTTATAAACACATAGTAGCAATGTTACAAAATTTTGAGATTTTAAAAATAAAGTCTGCAATTTATCCCATCAGATAAAGCATAAAAAGAAGTTTAATTTGACACCTAATTCACTTTCATATCTTCAGTATTAAAGAAGTTATGGCCATTTTCATACTCGGAAATTAGCATCTTGTTCCCTATTGCTTTTCCATTGACTTAACTCAAAAGCTGTGATCGAGGACAGTTAAAAGCCCATAACTTTCTTAAAAATTAAGATAACTGAAAGAAATTTCCAGTTATTATAGATTGAAGCATTCTGAAACAAATATGAAACAATCTTACTTAGAAGACATGAAAGTAAAGCATATAATTAGTTAGTTACCTAATTGTAGCTAATTACAAAATTCAATTACTAGATCTAAACATCTATCAATTTCTTAAGAATAGATTAACATTTTTAAATAGCCTAAGTGTCCAAATAACATTCACACAAGAATTCACAATATAACATAATTTTTAAATCTCATTTTCATGAATGTACAGGCCAAATGGAAGGAATTGAATGTTTAATACCTGTAAATTAATGGGCATTTAATTCATCTGAGTGAGGATTTCTGGAACGCGATCTTTTGGAACGTTCATTTGCGGTGAATTTAACCCCGTATTGGCATGAAAAATACTGCCGTTAATTCGGGGAATAAAATCACCGTGTCGCATGAAAAAATGTGAATTAAAGGCTTCTTAAGAAGCACTTTTATACATTTAAAGAAACCCCTTTCGTTTACCTGTCCCAGTGTGAAATCCGTCCCCGTTATCGGCGTTGACGCTTCAGAAAGCTGATTTTAAAATTACTCTAGCGCTGACATTGACGATTTAATAAAAATAAAAAATACACAAATCGCCACTAGGAACGATTCATCAGCCAACGCTTGTACTCCAACAAAATATTAACTAGGACAAGGGAGGAGAAACCCGTGTTTTAACCCCGCCCCCCCTTAAAGGCGCCAAAATCGCGCACACGGCCAGTGGCAGAATTACAGCGCGACTGAAGGTAAGTTTTGTAACATACCTACACATAGGGGAGCAAAATAAACCCGGTCTGGGGTAAAACTGGGGTAAATAATGTTATAAACACACAGGGGAGCAGAATAAACTGGGCTGTGGAGTCGTTCCCAAAACAACTGACCCCAACCCCTCGGTAAAATAATTCTAAATCTGCTGTGATGACATTACACAAGTTGGTATTTCATAAGAACCACATGAATCATCAGGCTGCCTTTTAAACCCGTCCATAAAGTTTTGGGTCTAACGGTTGTAGCTGTGGTATTGTGGCTTTTTTTAAAATGTTTATTCTTGAAATAGAAACCATAATTCATTATGCTAAAAGAAAACAAAATGGCAGAAAGGACCATGACAAAATTACAAATTCCATTGAATTAAGTAAAAATTATAAAAGCATTACTCCGGAATTTATTAAACTATGGCCACAGGTATGAGCTAAATTGCTAAATTATGACAAAAAAATATCATGTGCCATAGAAATTAAAAGTAAATGCCTAGGTACTTAAGTTTGCTACAAAAGTACATACCTAAAATTTATTAATTAAGTCTGAGGAACAGAATTGCTTCTGCCAGAGAGACAGAGAGAGAGAGAGAGAGAGAGAGTGTGGAGGGAGGGAGGGGGCTGGGAGGAGAGGGGTGAGAGGCTGGAGGTGGAAAGGGGGTGAAGTGAGTAGCGGGGGAGGGGGGGGAGGTGGAAACAGGGAGCAAAAGGAGGGGGGAAATATTCAAAGTGGGTTTGGTGCCGAGGAGGATGAATAGGGGGGGCAGGGAACGGGGGGGAGAGAGAGAGGGGTCAAGTGAGCCAAGGAAGGGGGTAGGGAGCCAGTTGTGGGTGGGTTCACATTGTTTGGGGGTGGGGAGGGTGTTGCAGTTTAGGAAGTCAAACCAGGGCAGGATCTTCACTGTGAATGGCGGGGCGCTGGTGGAATGTGTGGAGCCGAGGGATCTAGGAGTGCAAGTACGAATTGGGCCGAAGGGCCTCTTTCCAACGCTGTATCACTCTATGAATCTATGACAAAGTGCTGGAGAAACTCAACAGTTCAGGCAGCATCTGTGGAGAAGATAGACACACAAAGTGCTGGAGTAATACAGCGGGTCCGGCAGCATCTGTGGAGAGAAGGAATGCATGACATTTTGGGTCGAGACCCTTCTTTGGTTTAGTTTAGTTTAGAGATGCTGCGCGGAAATAGGTCTTTCGGCCCGCGGAGTCCGCACCGACCAGCGATCACCCCGTACACTAGCACTATCCTACGCACATTATAGCAATGTTACAAAATTTTGAGATTTTAAAAATCAAGTCTGTAATTTATCCCATCAGATAAAGTATAAAAATAAGTTTAATTTGACGCCTAATTCACTTTCATATCTTCAGTATTAAAAAGGTTATGGCCATTTTCATACTCGGAAATCAGCATCTTGTTCCCTATTGCTTTTTCATTGACTTAACACAAAAGCTGTGATCGAGGACACTCAAAAGCCCATAACGTTCTTAAAAATTAAGAGAACTGAAAGAAATTTTCAGTTATTATAGATTGAAGCATTCTGAAACAAATATGAAACAATCTTACTTAGATGACATGAAATTAAAGCATATAATTAGTTAAAGAAAGGCCTGTCTCACGAGTCTGCGGTCATTGGCGGTGAAACAGGAAGTATCTACTGCTCGTGGACCGCCAGAGACCGCGGGTTCGGTCAAACGCACACTGCCGGGGCCGTGCGGCGTTGGTCCCAACACCGCACGGTGCTCACAAAAAGTCAACAATGTCTAAAAATATTTTCCTACCGCACAGCTGCCGCCAGTGAGGCACGAGTGCGGCACGGTCACCGCCACAGCCGCCGCCAGTGCGGCACGAGCGCCGTGAGTCGAACTTTCACCGCCACAGCCGCCGCCAGTGAGGCACGTGTGCGGCACGGCCGCCGCCACAGCCCCGCGATCCGAAAGACGTCATCGCGTAGCGCGTCGCGTTGCGCGATGACGTCATCACCCGACGCCGCAAGCTCGTGGAACCGGCCGTACGGAGATCACTCGGCCCCCACGCAGCATCCGTGCGGCGCTCTCGTGGTTGCCGTGCTGTCCCCCCTTCCGGCGACGCCGCACTTCACCGCCAATGACCTCAAACCCGTGGGACAGAGTCTTTAGTTACCTAATTGTAGCTAATTACAAAATTCAATTACTAGATCTAAACATCTATCAATTTCTTAAGAATAGATTAACATTTTTAAAAAGCCTAAGTGTCCAAATAACATTCACACAAGAATTCACAATATGACATAATTTTTAAATCTCATTGTCATGGATTTATAGGCCAAATGGAAGGAATTTAATGTTTAATACCTGTAAATTAATGGCCATTTAAATCATCTTGCGAGTGGGGTTTTCTGGAACGTGATCGATTGGAACGTTGCATTTGCGGTGAATTTAAACCCGTATCGGCATGAAAAATACTGCCGGTTCGTTTGGGGGAAAAAATCACCTTCGCAACTTAAAATGTGAATTAAAGGCATCTTAAGGAGCACTTTTATACATAAAATAAACGGCTTTCGTTTACCTGTCCAGTGCGTGAAATCCGTCCCCGTTGTCGGCGTTGACTGCTTTAGAAGCTGATTTTAAAATAACTCCAGCGCTGAACTTGTCGGGGGATTTTTAAAACAAAATACACAGAACGCCCGTCGGAACGATTCTTCAGCAAAAGCTTGCACTCCAACGAAATAGAAGCCAGGACAAGGTAGGAGAAACCCGAGTTTTAACCCCGCCCCCCCCCCTCAAAGGCGCCAAAATCGCGCACATGGCCAGTGGCAGAATTGCAGCGCCGCTGAAGGTAAGTATTGTAATATACCTACACATTAGGGACAGTTTAACAATTTTGCGGATGCCGATTAATCTACAACTCTGAACGTCTTTGAAATGTTGGAGGAAACCAGAGCGCACGGAGTAAAAACCCATGCAGATCAAGGGGAGAACGTAAGACTCCGCACAGACACCACCCGTAGTCAGGATCGAACCCGGGTCTCTGGCGTTGAGGCAGCAACTGTACCGCTGCGCCACTGTGCCGCGCAGAATTATATAATGGTTTCCTCCGCCATAAACGCACCCAATATGTGCTAGTAATGTCCTGTTTGCCAGCTTGTTGACTCTGTTCCCCTCCTGCAGGGTTTAGGAGCCGTTGCTGTGGATGGAGAGACGGGGACGTGATCAGCCATTAAGGGCGGCCAGGGTGCCGGCGAGCCCCCCCTCCCCATCTGCTCGGTGTGTGGGCTGAGCTTCGAGGGGCTGAGCTTCGATGGAGGACCACATGACGGGGCACAACAAGGAGAAGCGTTATGAGTGCGACGTGTGTGGCAAGGCCTGGCAGTACCCGAGCGAGCTGGAGATCCACCGGCGGGAGCACATGGGAGAACGCCCCTTCACCTGCTCCGACTGCGGCAAGAGCTTCAAGAAGACAAATCAACTGAACTCCCACCGGCGGGTGCACACGGGCGAGAAGCCCTATGGCTGCTCCACCTGCGGCAAGAGCTTTGCCCAGTGGACAGGGCTGCGGGAGCACCAGCGGGTGCACAGCAGTGAGCGGCCCTTCACCTGCTCCGACTGCGGCAAAGGATTCAAGGCGTTGCAGGACCTGAAGAGGCACAGGCTCCTGCACATCGGGGAACGACCCTACACCTGCAGCGACTGCGGCAAGGGCTTCGTCCTCTCCAGCTACCTGGTGTCCCACCAGCGCACCCACACTGGCGAGCGCCCCTTCACCTGCAACCAGTGCGGCAAGGGCTTCAGCCGCTCCGGCAACCTGCTGTCCCACCAGCGCACCCACACAGGGGAGCGGCCCTACACCTGCGCCCAGTGGGGCAAGGGCTTCACCCACTCCACCTATCTGCTGTCCCACCAGCAGGTGCACGCCGGCGACTGTCCCATCCCCAGCCCGGTGTGTGGAGGGCACTTTACCATGGCCTCCCACGCCCTGTCTCACCAGCGCGTGCACACCAGTGGCCAGCCCTATGACTGCCCGTACTGCGGTGATGACTTTGACAGCTCGCAGGGGTTGCGGCAGCACCGGCGGACCCACGCCGGCGAGCAGCTGCTCCCACTGTGACAGAGCACGGGGGCTGCGGGAGCACCAGCGGATACACACCAGAGAGAGACCCTTTGTGTGCGCTGAGTATGGCAAGGGTTTCACTGGCATGTCCAGCCTGTGGCAGTACCGGCGTACCCACAGCGGTGAGCGTCCCTTCCCCTGCCCGTCCTGTGGTAAGGGCTTCACCCGCCTTGACCACCTGCTGGCACATCGCCACGTGGATAGGAGCTGTTTAGGTAAACACAAAATGCTGGAAGGAATGGGTAATGTTTCGGGTCGAGACCCTCTTTAGCCTTGACCCGAAACATCACCCATTCCATCTCCCCAGAGATGCTGCCTGTCCCGCTGAGTTACTCCAGCATTTTGTGTCCTTTTTTGTAAACCAGCATCTGCAGTTCCTTGTTTTTAAATTATTCTGGTTAACCATCTCTGCACCTTCCCCAAAGCACCCACATCAGTCCTGTAATGGACTGAGCAGAACTGTGTGTAATACTCCAAATGCTACCTGACCAATGCCCGGTTTCCTCCCGAAATGTTGCCTATTTCCTTCGTTCCATAGACGCTGGCGCACCCGCTGAGTTTCTCCAGCACTTTTTGTCTACCTTCGATTTTCCAGCATCTTCAGTTCCTTCTTGATCACAATGTCCCTTAAAGCTGCACATATATATTCCTCTCTCCTTCTCAACCCTTTTATCTCCTTATTTTCTCTCGCCTGTGTCACTTACTCCATTCATCTGCCGATCACCCCCTCATCTGTTAACATCGTGTCAGTGTGAAGAATGGTTCCGACCTGAAATGTCACCTCACCATGTTCACCACATATGCTGCCTGACCCACTGAGTTACTCCAGTACTCTGAAATGTCACCTATCCATGTTCTCCACAGATGCTGCCTGACCCACTGAGTTACTCCAGCACTCTGCGAAATGTCACCTCACCATGTTCTCCACAGATGCTGCCTGACCCACTGAGTTACTCCAGCACTCTGTGAAACATCACCTGTCCATGTTCTCCACAGATGCTGCCTGACCCGCTGAGTTACTCCAGCACTCTGTGAAACGTCACCTCACCATGTTCTCCACAGGTGCTGCCTGACCCACTGAGTTACTCCAGCACTCTGTGTAAGAGCCAAAGAGTGATAGAGTGTGGAAACAGGCCCTTTGGCCCAACTTGCCCACAACGACCAAAGACTAGTCCCAGCTGCACTAGTCCCGCCTGCCTGCATTTGGCCTCCAAACTTGTTCTATCCATGTACCTGTCTAACTGTTTCTTAAACGTTGGGATAGTCCCAGCCTCAACTACCTCCCCTGACAGCTTGTTCCATGCACTCACCACCCTTTGTGTGAAAAGGTTACCCCTCAAGACCCCTCTTTTCCCCTTCATCATCAACCCATGTCCTCTGGTCCTCGACTCCCCCACTCTGAGCAAGAGATTAGAAACATAGAAACATATAAAATAGGTGCAGGAGGAGGCCATTTGGCCCTTCGAGCCACTCCCACCTCTCCTTTCCAACTTTCATTGTGATCATGGCTGATCATCCACAATCAATAACCCGTGCCTGCCTTCTCCCCATAGCCTAGATTCTGTGAATCTAACTAAATTATGTTCTATGCAAGATTCCAGCATCTGCAGTATCTTGTGTCTCCCTCACCTATATCCACCTATCACTTCTGAAGAAGGGTCTCAACCTGAAACGTCACCCATTCCGTCTCTCTTGAGATGCTGCCTTACCCGATGAGTTACTCCAGCATTTTGTGTTCACCTATCACTTGCCAGGCTTTGTCCAGCCCCCATCTCTCTTTTCCATCTTCCTTCCCCCCCACCCTCTCCACTCAGTCTGAAGAAGGGTCCTGACTCAAAACGTTGTCTGTCCATTCCCTCTAAAGCAGTGGAGGAACTCAGTGGGTCAGGCCGCATCTGTAGAGGGAAGGGAATCTAAGGCGACCACTCCCTCCTCTCCTTTCCAACTTTCTCCACCCCCCACACCAAGCAGTCTGAAGAAGGGTCCTGACCTAGAATGTTGCCTGTCCATGCTCTCCAGAGGTGCAAGTTACTCCAGGAGATTGTCTCTCTTTCCAAACCAGCATCTGCTGTTCTTTCTTTATGTATGTGAAGAGGAAATAAATAGTTAAGTTGGACTCATGAAGACTGAAAAGGGTGAATTTATTATGGGGAATAAGCAAATGGCAGATGAGCTGAACAGGTACTTTGGATCCGTCTTCACTAAGGAGGACACAAACAATCTTCCTGATGTACCAATGGCCAGAGGATCTAGGGTGACGGAGGAACTGAAGGAAATCCACATTAGGCAGGAAATGGTGTTGGGTAGACTGATGGGACTGAAGGCTGATAAATCCCCAGGGCCTGATGGTCTGCATCCCAGGGTACTTAAGGAAGTGGCTCTAGAAATCTTGGACGCATTGGTGATCATTTTCCAATGTTCTATAGATTCAGGATCAGTTCCTGTGGATTGGAGGGTAGCTAATAGTATGCCACTTTTTAAGAAAGGCGGGAGAGAGAAAACGGAATTACAGACGTTAGCCAAGGGGTGAGGAACCTTTTCATGTTGGAATGCTGCATTAAGTTAGCTGTAATCTAATAAGGCCACATCCATGAAACTTCAATTAGATATAGTTCAAAATTTACTTTATTTTGTAAAAACTATGAACTAACTTCAAGAAAATGTAAAAAAATTGTTAATTCTAAAGTTAACTAACCTTTTAATGACTTTGTTGTGACTGCTTTTTGTGGGAAATCATTTGAATATTTGGTTGTAACATGGAGGTATGCAGTTTCAGCTGATCTGCTAGATGAGTATCCATCATTTGTGACCTTAAGGGCGTCTTGATTTGGGTTAGATAGAAGAACGTAGATTCGCAGCAATAAGTGGTTGAAAAGCAAGAAAGCATTGTTTGTGCATGTTGCCGAAGGCGTGGGTATTCTATTGCATTTTTCCATATTTCAATCGGATCTTTCAGTGTCAAATAAGGACTTTAAAAATGTCATATTCTAAGAGCTCAATGAATTCCATCTGTAGTTCTATAGGAGCCTTGGAGACAACAACTAGGTGAGGTTGAAATGCTAATTTGAATGTTAAAAAATGCTAATTTTGTTGAATCTTCTTTTACTCTCTGGTATTTTAAATACGTTAATTTTAAGATTTAAATAATAATAATAAAAGACGAACAAAAACATTAATAAAAATAAAAGGATTTGTTCAACAAAATTTGGATTCATTCAAAAGTCCGCACTTAATGGCCTAGAAGGCCGCAGGTTCCCCACCCCTGCGTTAGCCTGACATCGGTGGTGGGGAAGATGCTGGAGTCAATTATTTACGTAGGGGAATTCACGCTTGATTAATCTTCTGGAATGTTTTGACTGTAACTAGGAAAATCGACAAGGGAGAGCCAGTGGATATAGTACACCTGGACTTTCAGAAAGCATTTGATAAGGTCCCACATAGGAGAATAGTGGGCAAAATTAGGGCACATGGTATTGGGGGTTGAGTGCTGACATGGATAAAAAATTGGTTGGCAGACAGTAACCAAACAGTAGGGATGAACGGGTCCCTTTCAGAAAGGCAGGCAGTGACTAGTGGGGTACCGCAAGGCTCAGTGCTAGGACGGCAGCTATTTACAATATACATCAATTATTTAGATTAAGGGATTCAAAGTAACATTAGCAAATTTGCAGATGACACAAAGCTGGGTGGCAGTGTGAACTGAGGAGGATGCTATGGGAATGCAGGGTGACTTGCACAGGTTGGGTGAGTGGGCAGATGCATGGCAGATGCAGTTTAATGTGGATAAATGTGAGGTTATCCACTTTGGTAGCGGAAACAGGAAGGCAGATTATTATTAAAATGGTGTCAAGTTTGGAAAAGCGGAAGTAATAGGGAAACTGGGGGTCCTTGTTCATCAGTCAATTAAAGTAAGCATGCAGGTAGAGCAGGCAGTGAAGAAATCGAATGGCGAATGGCCTTCATAACAAGAGGTGTTGAATATTGGAGCTAAGAGGTCCTTCTGCAGTTGTACAGGGCCCTAGGGATACGACACCTGGAGTATTGTTGTGCAGTTTCTATCAAATTTGAGGAAGGACATCCTTGCTATTGAGGGAGGGCAGTGTAGGTTAATTCCCGGGATGGCGGGACTGTTATATGCTGAGAGAATGGTGCGGCTTGCATACTCTGGAGTTTAGAAGGATGAGAGGGTATCTTATTGAAACATATAAGATTATTAAGGGTTTGGACATGCTAGAGGCAGGAAACATGTTCCCAATGTTGGGGGAAGTCCAGAAACGGGCCACAGTTTAAGAATAAGGGGTAAGCCATTTTGAACGGAGATGAGGAAACATTTTTTTACTCAGAGGTTTGTGAGTGTGAAATTCTCTGCCGGTGGATGCCGGTTCTCTGGATACTTTCATGAGAAAGCAAAATAGGGGTCTTAAAGATAGCAGAAACAGGGGATATAGGGAGAAGACAGGAACGGGGTACTGATTGTGGATGATCAGCCATGATCACATTGAATTAAGGAAACTTCCCCCTCCTAATCAAGTCCTGGAGTCTGTCCCGACCCCATCTCTTTTTTCCAGCTTTCTCCCCCGACTCCATCAGTCCAAAGAAGGGTCCAGACCCGACACGTCCCCTGTCCATTCCTCTCCAAAGTAGAACTCAACAGGTAGAACTCAACAGGTCAGCCATCCGTGGTGAGAAACGGATGGAGAAATGTTCCTATTACAAGCTCTCCTTGTCAAGAATGTGGTGTCCATTCTTGGGATGGTATACAAGGTCCGAGCTGACCAGTCATTGACAGCCCCCTTTCCCTTCCCTCGTGGGCCATCTCTTTGTCATTCCTCTGTCTTCTCACTGGATGACAAGCAGAACCTTCTTGGCTTAACAGTAGATGTAGCTTCTTCCTTTTGGCCTTTCGTTTCTCTTGGTATTGACAGCGGAATCAAACCTACTTCCCTTAGGCCCTGATCTTCCTTTTGTTTTCCTCTAACAGACTAGCTTTATCCCTCCACTTTTCTCTAAAGGGCCTGTCGCACTGTACGAGGTAATTCAAGACTTCTCCCGAGTTTCTCCTGATTCGAACTCGGAGAATTATGGTAATAGCCGCTCGTAGGCACTCGGGGCTCTCGTGGACATTTTTCAA
Source organism: Malacoraja senta (assembly GCA_038087875.1). Lineage (NCBI taxonomy): Eukaryota > Metazoa > Chordata > Chondrichthyes > Rajiformes > Rajidae > Malacoraja > Malacoraja senta. The sequence goes on along the minus strand of JAXLNO010000800.1, from coordinate 22,419 downwards.
CAAAAATCTTTACAAGTCTTCACGAGGTTACCACGTTTCCCGAGTACCTGCTGTTAGCATTACGAGCCGCTAAGAGACATCCCGACCTCCGAAGGACCCGCTACGTACATTCTACATACTTACCAAGAGTTTGATTTTTTTTTTAACTTGGGAGAGCTCTTGAATTACCTCGTAGAGTGGGACAGGCCCTTAAGTCTATAGGGCAGTTTTTTAGAATGATCATTTTCATATTGCTAACAACATTCATTTCTTGCATGTGGTGTAAGAGGGTAGTCATTTCTTTCATACTTCTAAGAAATATCGCAAACTCCCGCAATGCTTTCGCGTCTTCTGGCTGGATAGCTGTCCAAGCATAGGCCTTCTTCATGAGAATGTCTTTGGCTCATGGAAGTTTAAAGGGACTTTTATGTAATGTGTCGGCAGCGAGCGGCGACTGCGGAGGGTTCACCAGCCCCGACCACGGGTGAACAAAAGGGGAAGATTGATTGAACTTTATTACCTTCCCACAATGAGGAATGTGGATTCCGCTGTGGTGGATATTTACGTTAGATTTTATTTTATGTGGCTGTGTGCCTTGTTGCTTTGTACTTAGTATTTCTGTATGGTAACTCAAATATCACAGTACTGTAGCGGCACCTGCTGGTGCCCGCGGGTAGTCGTATCCTGCGGTCGGCTACCTCGGTCATGTGACTGGGGAGGGGTTTGTGTTCGCGCGCTTTCTGGGCGATGCCCTCCTAGTCTTGTTTCGACCACCGTTCTGGTAAAACCTATTCAGTTAGTCATTGTTGAACTCCCGTTGATTTCACCGTTTACTTTAATAAACCTGTTTGAAACCAACTCTCATCTCAACTCGCTACATTGGTGACCCCGACATACCCAAATCGTTATTTGGGCACCGACATGCAGGACGAATTTGTTCCCGCCACCGCTTCCGACGCCCATCAGAGCGCCGTCAGCCTCATGCTGCCGGTCTTTTGGCCCGATCAGCCACAGGTGTGGTTTGCACACGTCGAGGCGCAGTTCCATCTGCGCCACATGGTGGCGGACGAGACAAAGACAAAGGGTCGGAGCCCTGCCGCAGGGGTCAGCTTCCCGTCTGCTACCTTACCTGCAAGACCCTCCAGTGCCCGCCAAGTATGACGGCCTGAAGGTCCTCCTCCACACTTTCGGGCTCAGCCGCCGGGACCTCGCCGCCCACATCTTACATATGGACGGACTGGGGAATCGCCGACCATCGGTCCTCATTGCGGAGATGCACTGATGGACGGTCACTGCCTGTGCCTGTTCGAAAGGAGCAGTGGGAGAAAGGGGCACCAAGGGTTGAGAGGGCAGAGTCCTGGGCATGTGAGGAGCGGTAGGCAAAGAGGTAGCAACCGGAGGTGCAAAAGGGGCTGCAGGAGGCGGAGCGGGCTCGTTGACCGCCAGCAAATGCTGGCGGGACCGGCGGTAGGTGGTGCCCTCGTGGTCAACCATGTAAGACCGCGGAGAGTCTGCAGAGCCGTCGACCTGGCCCTTGAAGAGACGCGGAAGGGGATTTGTCGTGGGAGCGCTTCTGGATAGCCTGTTTCTGGGCAATGCGCTCGTTGACAGCAGCAGGGCTGCGGGCTGTAGGGATCGCTGGGAGACAGGGATCGGAGGGCATGTGGTGCGGGACATGAGCCGCTGAGCAGGCGAGCCTAGGGCAGGGTCGCGAGAAATATTGCGGGGATTCAGTAGGGCCAGGTAAAAATCCGAATGCGATAGTCTGCACTGCTCCAACAGCTCCTTGGCACTGCGGACGGCGCGCTCAGCAAGGCCGTTGCTCTGCGGGTACTCAGGGCTGCTGGTGATGTGGCGAAAGTTCCAGGCGGCAGCGAAGGCGCGGAACTCCGCACTCCAGAACTGGCCGCTGTTGTCAGACTGCAAAGTCACAGGAATGCCAAAGATCCCGCAGCTTCCCGATGACAGCAGCAGAAGTGAGGGAGTTCAGCTGATCCACCTCGAACCAGCTGGAATAGGAGTCTACAAGGACCAGGAAATGTTTGCCACGCCACTCAAATATGTCAGTAGCGACCGCCATCCACGCCAGGTCGGGGGCAGGCTGTTGCAGGAGTGGCTGGCATTGCTGGTGGGGAGAGAGGGTATTGCAGGTTGAGCAGGCAGACACCCTATCCCGGATGTCCTGTGCCATACCGGGCCAATAAAATTGGCTCTGTGCCTGGGACAGGGTGGCATCGGCTCCTGGATGGCCGCTGTGGGCAGTTTGGAAATAGTGGTCCCGCAGCGCAGCAGGCACCACAACCTTGTGGCCCTTCACCACCACGCCGTCATGCAGCATAAGTTCATCCCGGACTAGGAAGTAGGGCGCAGCACCAGCCGGCAAGGATGAGCGACGGTCAGGCCAGCCACGACGGATGACGTCTACAAGCTGTTGCAGGGCAGGATCATTGGCAGTGTGGTGAATCAGGACTGCATCTGCCGGGAAGGCACAAAGTTAACGTTTAGCACCATCAGGTCGGACGATTCGTACGGGTGGCGGGCAGTAGACGCTAGCAGTGCGCGGACAGCGTGTCGGCCACAAACATGTCCTTGCCCTTTCGGTACACGATTTGAAATGTGAAGCGCTGGAGCTGCAGCATCATACGCTGCAAACGGGAAGAGGCAACGCGGATCGGTTTGTTCAAGATCGTGACCAGCGGCTGGTGGTCAGTCTCAATAGTGAAGGTGTAGCCCAGCATGTAGTCCTTGAACTTCAAGCAGGCAAACACCACGGCAAGGAGCTCCTTCTCGATCTGAGCGTAGCGTTGCTCGGTAGGGGTCATGTTACGGGAAGCGTAGGAGACAGGTAGTTGCAGGCGGTCGTAGAGTTGCAGGCAGGCGGCACCGAGACCGAAATTCGAGGCATCGCAGGTGAGGACGATGGGGCGCTTTAAGTCGAAGAACTTTAGAGTGGGGGTGCGAACCAGCCGGGACTTCAGGGCATCGAAGGCTGCCTGATGCTGCGCGTACCAAACACAGGCAGTGTCTTTCTTGGTCAGTTCCCTCAGGGGCGCACTCAGCTCGCTGAGGTCGGGAATGAATTTCCCCAGGTAGTTCACCATGCCGAAGAAGTGCTGCAGGCTGGGCACGGGACAGCTGCGGTCTCGGAGCTGGCATCTCCGAGACCGCAGCTGTCTTCTGTGGGTCTGGTTTCAGACCCTCAGCCGTGAAAACGTGGCCCACGTATGTGACCACCGGGAAGCGGAACCGGCACTTTTTGGGGTTCAGTTTGAGGTTGATATCACGAGCCCTATCCAGGACTTGGCGGAGGTGGAGGTCGTGTTCAGCGACGTCTCTCCCGTACACTAAGATGTCATCGACGATGATAGCACACGGCAGACAGGTAAATAGCTGCTCCATGGTGCGCTGGAAAACCTCGCTGGCAGAATTGATCCCGAAAGGCATGCAGAGGAAACGGAACCTGCCGAAAGGTGTGCCGAACGTGGTCAGGAAGGATACATAGATACATAGAAAATAGGTGCAGCAGTAGGCCATTCGGCCCTTCGAGCCTGCACCGCCATTCAATATGATCATGGCTGATCATCCAACTCAGTATCCCGTACCTGCCTTCTCTCCATACCCCCTGATCCCCTTAGCCACAAGGGCCACATCTAACTCCCTCTTAAATATAGCCAATGAACTGGCCTCAACTACCCTCTGGCAGAGAGTTCCAGAGATTCACCACTCTCTGTGTGAAAAAGTTTTCCTCATCTCGGTCTTAAAGGATTCCCCTTATCCTTAAGCTGTGACCCCTTGTCCTGGACTTCCCCAACATCGGGAACAATCTTCCTGCATCTAGCCTGTCCAACCGCATAAGAATTTTGTACGTTTCTATAAGATCCCCTCTCAATCTCCTAAATTCTAGCGAGTCTAAGCCAAGTCTATCCAGTCTTTCTTCATATGAAAGTCCTGACATCCCAGGAATCAGTCTGGTGAACCTTCTCTGCACTCCCTCTATGGCTATAATGTCCTTCCTCAGATTTGGAGACCAAAACTGTACGCAATACTCCAGGTGTGGTCTCACCAAGACCCTGTACAACTGCAGTAGAACCTCCCTGCTCCTATACTCAAATCCTCTTGCTATGAAGGCCAACATACCATTCGCTTTCTTCACTGCCTGCTGCACCTGCATGCCTAATTTCAATGACTGGTGTACCATGACACCCAGGTCTCGCTGCATCTCCGCATTTCCTAATCGGCCACCATTTAGATAATAGTCTGCCTTCCCGTTTTTGCCACCAAAGTGGATAACCTCACATTTATCCACATTATACTGCATCTGCCAAACATTTGCCCACTCACCCAGCTATCCAAGTCACCTTGCAGTCTCCTAGCATCCTCCTCACAGCTAACACTGCCCCCCAGCTTAGTGCCATCCGCAAACTTGGAGATGTTGCTTTCAATTCCCTCATCCAGTTCATTAATATAAATTGTAAATAGCTGGGGTCCCAGCACTGAGCCTTGCGGTACCCCACTAGTCACTGCCTGCCATTGTGAAAAGGACCCGTTTACTCCTACTCTTTGCTTCCTGTTTGCCAGCCAGTTCTCTATCCACATCAATACTGAACCCCAATACCGTGTGATTTAGGTTTGTATCCTAATCTCTTATGTGGTACCTTGTCGAAAGCCTTCTGAAAGTCTATAAGATTCGTCAGACACGATTTACCTTTCGTAAATCCATGCTGACTTTGTCCAATGATTTCACCACTTTCCAAATGTGCTGCTATCCCTCTCTAATAACCGACTCTAGCAGTTTCCCCACTACCGATGTTAGACTAACTGGTCTGTAATTCCCCGTTTTCTCACTCCCTCCCTTCTTAAAAAGTGGGGTTACGTTTGCTACCCTCCAATCCTCAGGAACTGCTCCAGAATCTAAAGAGTTTTGAAAAATTATCACTAATGCATCCACTATTTCTGGAGCTACTTCCTTAAGTACTCTGGGATGCAGCCTATCTGGCCCTGGGGATTTATCGGCCTTTAATCCATTCAATTTACCCAACACCACTTCCCGACTAACCTGGATTTCACTCAGTTCCTCCATCTCTTGACCCGTGGCCCACTGCTATTTCCGGCAGATTATTTATGTCTTCCTTAGTGAAGACGGAACCAAAGTAGTTATTCAATTGGTCCGCCATATCCTTGTTCCCCATGATCAATTCACCTGTTTCTGACTGCAAGTGACCTACATTTGTTTTAACTAATCTCTTTCTCTTCACATATCTATAAAAACGTTTGCAGTCAGTTTTTATGTTCTCTGCCAGTTTCCTTTCATAATCTATTTTCCTTTCCTAATTAAGCCCTTTGTCCTCCTCTGCTGGTCTCTGAATTTCTCCCAGTCCTCTGGTATGCTGCTTTCTCGCTAATTTGTACGCATCATCTTTTGGCTTTGATACTATCCCTGATTTCCCTTGTTATCCACGGATGCACTACCTTCCTGATTTATTCTTTTGCCAAACTGGGATGAACAATTTTTGTAGTTCATCCATACAGTCTTTAAATGCCTTCCATTGCATATCCACCGTCAACCCTTTTAGAACTAATTGCCAGTCAATCTAGGCCAATTCACGTCTCATACCCTCAAAGTTACCTTTCTTTAAGTTCAGAACCGTTGTTTCTGAATTAACAATGTCACTCTCCATCCTAATGAAGAACTCAACCCACTCTTGCCCAAGGGGGCACGCACAACAAGACTGCTAACTAACCCTTCCTCATTACTCAATACCCAGTCTAGAATAGCCTGCTCTCTCGTTGGTTCCTCTACATGTTGGTTTGGATAACTATCCCGCATACATTCCAAGAAATCCTCTTCCTCAGCACCCCTGCCAATTTGATTCACCCAATCTATATGTAGATTGAAGTCACCCATTATAACTGTTTTGCCTTTGTTGCACGCATTTCTAATTTCCTGTTTGATGCCATCCCCAACTTCACTACTACTGCTAGGTGGCCTGTACACAACAACCACCAGCGTTTTCTGCCCCTAAGTGTTTTGCAGCTCTACCCATACCGATTCCACATCCTCCAAGCTAATGTCCTTCCTTTCCACTGCTTTAATCTCCTCTCTAACCAGCAACGCTACCCCACCTCTTTTCCTTTCTCTCTATCCCTCCTGAATATTGAATATCCCTGGATGTTCAGCTCCCAGCCTTGGTCACCCTGGAGCCATGTCTCCGTGATCCCAAGTAAATCATAATCATTAATTGCTATCTGCACGTTCAACTCATCCACCTTATTACGAATGGTCCTTGCATTGAGACACAAAGCCTTCAGGCTTGTTTTTACAACGCTCTTACCCTCATACAATTATGTTGAAAAGTGGCCTTTTTGATTTTTGCCGTGGATTTGTCTGCCTGCCACTTTTACTTTTTACCTTGCTACCTATTGCTTCCGCCCGCATTTTACACGCCTCTGTTTCTCTGCTCACCCATTTAAGAACCCCTCCACCTCTTATTCTCTGTTTATTATTGTTTTCTTCTTTCCCCCCTACATGTTGGGTCTGAGTGCTTCCTTCTCTGCCTCCTGCCTCACACACTGTCTAATAGCATTCTCTATTTGAGTCCCTCCCCCCAACCATTCTAGTTTAAAGTCTCCCCAGTAACCTTTACAGATCTCCCCGCGCGGATATCGGTCCCCTCAGTTCAAGTGCAACCCATCCTTTTTGTACAGGTCGAACCTTCCACAAAAGAGGTCCCAATGATCCAGAAATTTGAATCCCTGCCTTCTGCTCCAGTCCTTCAGCCACGCATTTATCCTCCACCTCGCTCCATTCCTACTCTCACTGTCGCGTGGCACAGGCAGTAATCCCGAGATTGTTACCTTTGCTGTCCTTCTCTTTAACTCCCCTCCTAACTCCCTAAATTCTCCTTTCAGGACCTCTTCTCTTTTTTTACTATGTCATTGGTACCTATATGTACCACGACCTCGGGCTCCTCTCCCTGCCCTTTCAGGATATCTTGGACACGTTGAGACACATCACAGACCCTGGCACCAGGGAGGCAAACTACCATCCGAGTCTCCCGACTGCGTCCACAGAATCGCCTGTCCGACCCCCTAACTATAGAGTCCCTATTAGTATTGCCCTCCTCTTCTTTTCCTTACCCTTCTGAGCAACAGGGCCGGTCTCTATACCGGAGGCCCGGCCGCTGTCGCTACCCCAGGTAGGCTGTCCACCCCAACAGTGCTCAAACAGGAGTACTTATTGTCAAGGTGTACAGCCACCGGGGTACTCTCTAGTCCCTGCCTGTGCCCCTTGCCTCTCCCAACCGTGATCCACTTGCCTGCCTCCTGTGGTCTTGGAGTGACCACATCCCCGTAACTCTCTCATGACTTCCTCGCTCTCCCTGACCAGACGGAGGTCATCGAGCTGCTGCTCCAGGTTCCTAATACGGTCATTAGGAGCCCCATCTCGATACACCTGGTGCAGATGTGGACGTCTGGAGGGCTATCAGACTCCATGACTTCCCACATCTGACATCCAGAACAGTAAACTGCCCTGGCCCTCATACTCCCCTTACCCTGGATACAATACATCTGACATCCAGAACAGTAAACTGCCCTGGCCTCATACTCCCCTTACCCTGGATACAATACATCTGACATCCAGAACAGTAAACTGCCCTGGGCCTCATACTCCCCTTACCCTGGATACAATACATCTGACATCCAGAACAGTAACTGCCTGGGCCTCATACTCCCCTTACCTGGATACAATACATCTGACATCCAGAACAGTAAACTGCCCCGGCCCTCATACTCCTTACCCTGGATACAATACATCTGCATCCAGAACAGTAAACTGCCCTGGCCCTCTACTCCCCTTACCCTGGATACAATACATCTGACATCCAGAACAGTAAACTGCCCTGGCCCTCATACTCCCCTTACCCTGGATACAATACATCTGACATCCAGAACAGTAAACTGCCCCGGCCCTCATACTCCCCTTACCCTGGATACAATACATCTGACATCCAGAACAGTAAACTGCCCCGGCCCTCATACTCCCCTTACCCTGGATACAATACATCTGACATCCAGAACAGTAAACTGCCCTGGGCCTCATACTGCCCCTTACCCTGGATACAATAACATCTGACATCCAGAACAGTAAACCTGCCCTGGCCCTCATACTCCCCTTACCCTGGATACAATACATCTGACATCCAGAACAGTAAACTGCCTGGGCCTCATACTCCCCTTACCCTGGATACAATACATCTGACATCCAGAACAGTAAACTGCCCTGGCCCTCATACTCCCCTTACCCTGGATACAATACAAAACAAACTGCTACAATACAGTACAATCAGCAGGGATCTGACTCCCAATCAGCTGCTCCCTCTTGTCTGCTTCCACCAATCAGCGGCTTCCTCAAACCCACTTGTTTTTGAAGTGGAACTTGGAACGTTGCAGATTTCGGTTCCTTTTTATCTCCTACCGCTCGGGTGTAGCTCCTCCCTCTGCGACCTCTCCAACGGCTCAGCGGAATCTGCCAGAAAGAGCTCTTGGCATCGAGGACAGAGAAGACAGTGGCTGGGCCAAACCTGTGCAGCGAATTCCTCCACCGTTCGCATGGGGTAGTGCGGGCGCTTGATGGCAAGGTTTAGGTCCTTGGGGTTTATACAGATCCAAATCTCACTCTTGTCCTTCTTAGAAGCAACGACCATGGTGGAGACCCACCGGGTGGGATCACTCACCTCCTTGATGATGCCCACGGCCACCATCTGGCGCAGAGTCGACTCCACCCTGTCCTTCCAAGCAAAAGAGACACAGTGAGCCGGGCGGACTACCGGATGGACCCCCGGGTCCACCTCGATTTCGTAATTGCAGGGTAGTTTGCCCAATACATCGTCAAAACGATCAGGGTACTCGCACATGGGATCCATGGGGGTCTGCACCAGGTGGATATCGCGGTGGAAGGAAACCAAACCGAGGTCCTGGCACGCACTGGCGCCCAACAGAGTAACATTCTCAGATTTCAGCATGAGGAAAGAGAGGGGCCGAGAGGCCTTCAGAACTGTGCAGATAAGGGTTGCCTTCCCGACTGGTACAGGCACACTCCCCCCGTATGCATGGAGACGGGAGTCGTCGGCAGTAACCTTCTCACCAGATCTTATCTGCTCAAAGAGGCTTAATTACATAACATTGGCAAACGCCCCCGTGTCGACCTTCGCAGGAAAGGTCATCTCATTCACAGTAACTCGCACTGAGGGATCAGCTATCAAAGCATGTGCACCCAAGACTGAAAAAAATACGCGATTCATCATGGGAGGAACTGGTATCAGAATCAGGGAGTTCGTCTGAAAGGTACTGGGAACCATGAACGCTATCAGTCACAGCAAGGTTGTTTAGACTCCTTCTCGGAGCAGGGACAGGCTGGCCCCTGGAACGACACGCTGCGGAGAAGTGATTCAGCTTCCTACAGAAATTGCAAGTTTTTCCCAGCGCAGGGCAAACATTAAATTGATGATTGACGAAGTTGCAGTTGGGGCAACGACGTGGGCTGTTCCTCGCGGGCGCGGGAGTGCTGCGCTGGCGTGGCGGGCCATCGTTCCGCCGGCGTTCAGCAACACCGGCATAGTGAATGTCCTGAGCCTCAGGTGGAGATACGGAGTCGACAGCAGCAGCCATGCGAGAGGCATGCAAAGCCTCGTTTAAGTGAGGTCTGGCTTCCTCAAGAGCTCTGCCCGTAGCTTCTCGTCCTGTAGGCCGTTAACTAGGACATCCCTGACCATTTGGTCGGGGGTCACCGCGTCCAGGCGGCAACACCGAACCAGGTGATGCAACGATGCAATGAAGGAGTCGATGTGCTCCCCGGGTTTCTGGCGCCTGGTGAAAAACTTAAACCGCTCTATAATGCAATTGGTGGGAATGTCACACAGTGCGATAAATTTAGTCGTAAGACATAGCGGGTCCTGAGCATTCTCACCCTCGGCATACTCGAACGATTCAGAACGTTCCATGGCCTCCGGGCCAGCCAGGTTGAGGAGCAGATGTGCTGTAACCGCAGGGGTAGCATTAGGATGAGCGATCGCGATGTAATGCTGGAAGTCGTGCCTAAAGACAGTCCACCGGTGAACGATATCGGAGTCAAACACCAGAATGTCAGGCTTACGACACGAGTTGGCCATAGTAAATAAAGGGTTAGAAAGGAAAAAAAAACTTGGAGAAAACAAAAAAAAACGATGACAGGATACGGCAAGGTTCAAATTTGTGACACCATGTCTTCACTCTTAGTTTATTGCATACATTGTAATCGTACACACACATATTGCCCTAGCTGTTCGTGGTCCGTCACCGGAGCTAGAGAGGGAGCTGGGGGTGGGAAGGCTACAATTATACTGAAGATTATGGGGAGTGGTTAGTAGTGTGAGGGCACTGTGTTTAAAGGAGCATGCACTGATCTACACTCTCCCCCTTCTCTCCCGCCTCCTGGTCCGCCCTCTTCTCCCCACTACTTTCCCCCTGCCAACCCCTCCTCTCCCGCCTCTCTCCCCCCCGCTACCTCCCCTCTCTCCCCCCTCCTCTCTCCTCCCTACTCTCTCCCCTCCATCCTCTCTCCCCCTCCTCTCTAACCCCCTCCTCTCTCTCTCCTCGCTCCTCGTACCTCCACCTCTCTCCACGTCACTCTTCCCCCCTCTTTTCCCCCCTCTCTGCCCCCTCTGTGTGTGTGTGTGTGTGTGACGCCACAGGCCGCCCTCCCACAACCGCGTGTTTTGGGTAAGGGACACAACGTGTCCTACTTGGTCTAGTATATTATAAAAAAAGGATAATGCTGACTGATCGTGCACAATTGTGACGGCTTGATTTCAAAGACAGGACAGGGGCATTCCCTGCGGGATTCGGGTGGTTGGAAGAGGTTTCACTGTGTTTTTCCCTCGGTTGTTGTCCGGGGAGGAAGGCGGCGGCACTCGGCACGACGGGGCTAGGATGCGCGGGAAGTCTGAGCTTGGATTGAGGCTCGGAAGGCTGAGCTCGCCTCCCCTGCCCAAACCGCATCCGGTCCATCACGGAGGAGGAAGCGAGCAAACTCCACACGGACAGCGTAGGTGGTCGCCTTACCCGGAGACGAGCCCTTCGGCCCCTCTCGTCCGTGCTACCCCGAGCTTTCTGCCAGGGGTAACAGAATCTTGCACTGTCTGCACTGGATATTGCGTTTGTCATCACCGTATGTACACTGTTTGCTCTGGCAGCTGGTGTGAACGGGAGATTTCATCACCTCCCGGTCGATGGTGCAGAACAACAAACTTGCTCCACCAAGCTGGCTATCCCCTTTTCCCTACTCACCCACGCTGGCTACCTCCATTCATTCCCCTTACTCCCCAAGCTGGCGACATCCTATACCTTACTCCCCCAAGCTGGCGACCTCTGATTCTCCTTACTCCCCCAAGCTGGCGACCTCTGATTCCCCTTACTCCCCCAAGCTGGCGACATCTGATTCTCCTGACTCCCCCAAGGCGACCTCCTTTCCCCTTACTCCCCCAAGCTGCCTACCTCCCATCCCTTACTCCCCCTAGCTGGCGCCCTCTGATTCTCCGAATTCCCCTGTCCCATTTAGGAAACCTGAACGGAAGCCTCTGGTGACCTTGCCTGCGACCCAAAGCTTCCATGAGGTCGCCAGAGGTTTTGGTCACTCGCCTGGAAAGTCTCGAGCTGGATCAACCAAATCGTGAGCTGGATCTACAGATCGCACACACACAAACACATCGTGAAGGTGGGGTCCATGGAGAGTGGAGGAGCGCTGCCTGCATGTAGAAGAGGAAGGTAAACGGCTGCCACAGAGCACCGTAAGTCCTTTAGAGAGGGCGGTTTCCGTTCAGGTTTCCTAAGTGGGACAGGGGCTTTACTCCCCCAAGCAGGCGACCTCCCATCTCAATTCCCCCAGACTGGCCACCTCCATACTTTATCCCCCAAGCTGGCTACATTCCATCCGGTACCCCCCTAGGTGAGTACCCCCCATTCGTTAATCCTCCAAGCTAGCTACCTCCTTTCCCCTTACTCCCCCAAGCTGGCTACCTCCCATCCCCCTTACTCCCCCAAGCTGGCTACCTCCCATTCCCCTTCCTCTCTCTCTCCCCTCTCTGATCTCTCTCTCTTTCTCTCTCTTCTTTCTCATTCTCTCTGATCTCTCTCTTTCTTTCTCACTCTCTCCTCTCTCTGATCCCATTCTCTCTCTCTCCACCCCTACGCACTTTCTCTGACTCTCTCCCTCTGATCTCTTTCTTTCTCTCTCTCTGATCTCTTTTTCTTTCTCTCTCTCTCTCTCCTCTCTCTCTGATGTCGCTCTCTGACCCTCTCCACTCTTTCTCTCCACCCCTCCACACTTTCTCCCCCTCTCTCTCTCTCTCTCTCTCTCTCTCTCTTCTCCCCTGGGTTCCCACTCTCTACCGGTGCCTGGCCCCTGTTCCACTTGAGAGAGGGGGTATAGATAGAGTGGGGAGAGACAGGGGGGCGAGAAAGGGGAGAGAGAGAGAGGGAAGGGGAGAGGGAGGGGGGAGAGGGAGGGGAGGGAGAGAGGGGAAGAGAGAGAGGGGGTGGAAGGGGGAGAGAGAGAGGGAGGGGGAGAGAGTGGAGGAGGGAGAGAGAGAGGAGGGGGGAGAGAGGGTAGAGGGGGCGAGAGACAGAGGGGGAGAGAGAAGGGGGATAGATGTAACTTTCCAGCACTCGAGGTCACTGAACAGCGGGGAGACTCTGGCCAAGAAAATCTAACTAATTCCGTCTCGGGGAGACTTGGGGGGAGGGGGAGGGAGAGAAGGGGATGGGGAGGTAGGGGGAGAGAGAAGGGGATGGGGAGGTAGAGGTGGGCGGTAGTTCAAGGGTGATCTGCGGCGGAGGTAAAGGGGCGGGAGATTGTCGCTTGACCTTGAGGCCTGGGTCGTGGGCCTTCCTTAGCAACAGAGTCGGCCTTTCATAGCAACAGAAGCCTGACGCTGGCAGGCCTTCCTTGGTAACAGACTCAAGCTTCCTAAGCAACACTGTTGGTATTTCTTAGCAACCGGAGCCTGACACCAGTAGATCTTCCTTTGCAAAAGAAGCACGTTGGCGCTAGGCTTTCCTTGACAACAGACTAGGCCTTCTCTAGCAACGGGAGCCTGACACCAGTAGGCCTTTACTTGACAGGCTCCGAGGCCCATAACATAGGCCAAAGCCCAGAAGTTGGGCCCGGAGCCTATAACACTGCCATGAGGTCTACATAAATTCATGCATGGCAGATGAAGTTTAATGTGGATAAATGTGAGGTTATCCATTTTGATATCAAAAACAGGAAGGCAGATTATTATCTAAATGGCATCAAGTTGTGAAAAGAGGAAGTACAACGGGATGTGGGTGTCCTTGTTCATCAGTCTATGAAAGTAAGCATGCAGGTACAGCAGGCAGTGAAGAAAGCGAATGGCATGTTGGCATTTGTAACAAGAGGAGTCGAGTATAGGAGCAAAGAGGTCCTTCTGCAGTTGTACAGAGCCCTAATGAGACCACACCTGAAGTATTGTGTGCAGTTTTGGTCCCCTAATTTGAGGAAGGACATTCTTGCTATTGAGGGAGTGCAGCGTAGGTTTACAAGGTTCATTCCCGGGATGGCAGGACTGATATGCTGAGAGAATGGAGCGGCTGGGGCTAGTACACTCTGGAATTAGGATGAGAGGGGATCTTATTGAAACATAAGATTGTTAATGGCTTGGATACGCTAGAGGCAGGAAACATGTTCCTGATGGTCCAGAACCAGGGGCCACAGTTTAAGAATAAGTGGTAAGCCATTTAGAACAGAGACGAGGAAACACTTTTTCTCACAGAGAGTTGTGAATCTGTGGAATTCTCTGACTCAGGCCGGTTCTCTGGATACTTTCAAGAGAGAGCTAGATAGAGCTCTTAAAGATAGCAGATTCAAGGGATATGGGGAGAAGGCAGGAACGGGGTATTGATTGAGGATGATCGGCCATGATCACATTGAATGGCTGTGCTGGCTCGAAGGGCTGAATGGCCTACTCCTGCACCTATTGTACATTGTCTATAACACAGTCTCTGAGACCCAGAACGTAGGCCAAAGCACACAACATAGGTCCTGGGGCCTAAAATACAGGCCTGGAGTCTATAACACTGGCCTGCGGCCCACAACGCAGGCTCGGAGGCCCAGAACATAGGCCCTAGCCTATAACACAGGCTCGGAGCCTACAACACAGCCCTGAGGCCTACAAAACACTGGCATGGGGGCACAGAACGTAGGCGAAAGCCGACAACAAGACCCTTAGCGTACAACGCAGCCCTGAGGCCTACAACACTGCCTCTGAGGCCCAGAAATTAGGCCAAAGCCCAGAACCTAGGGCAAAGCAGAAAACAGGCCTGGAGCCTGCAATACAGCCCTGTGGCCTACAAAACACAGGCTTGGGGCCCCAGATCTTAGGCCAAAGCCCAGAACTTAGACCCGGAGAATTTAACAGGCCCAGAGACTATAATACGACCATGAGAGCCTATAATACAGTTCTGTGGTCCAGAATGTAGGCCAAAGCCAAGAACATAGGCCAAAGCCGAGAACGTAGGCCCGGAGCCTACTACACAGGCCCAGAGCCTGTAATACAGTCCTGGAGCCTATGACACAACCCTGTGGCCTACGAAACACAGGCTCGGACGTTCCAGAATTTAGGCCAAAGCCCACAACACAAGCCTATGGCCTAAAATACAGGCCCAAAGCCTATAAAACAGCCCTGAGGTCTACGAAACAGGCCCGGAAGCCCAGAACTTCTGGAAAAGCCCGGAACACAGACCTGGGGCCTAAAACGCAGGCCCGACGCCAACGTACCAAACTTCTGAACCAAAGTGCATTATTGCGAGATATTATTGTGGGTGCTTTGCGACAGATATGTATTTGTGTCTTTCTGCTTGGAACTAAATGTTTAAGAGAAGCTTTTTGTGCAAAAAAATCAACAATTAGACGAAGAAATGCATTAATAAAAGCAAAATAAAGCATGATTGTGTTAAATGTCTCTCTCTCTCTGTCTAGCTCTCTCACCCCTCTTCCTCCCTCTCTCTCTTTCCCCCTCTCTCACTCCCCTTTCTCTTCTCCCCCTCTCTCTCTCCTCTCCGCGACGTGCCCTAAATCTAAACTCTACAAGATAACGCTGCTCTCTCCTCTATTCCGTTCATTTCTCTCATCCCTTTCTCCTCTCCTTCCATATCTCTTTATCTCTCCCCTCCACTTTTCCCACTTCCCCCTCTCTCTCTCCATCTCCCCCTCTATCAGTCCTCTCTCTCTCCCTCTTACCCTCTCTCTCTCTCTTGTTTCCCCTCTCTCTCTCCCTTACACGCTCTCTCAGACCCCGCCTCTCTCTCTCCCCTATCTCTCTGTCTCCCCCTGTCTCGCTCTCCCCCTCTATCTCTGTCTCTCCCCTCTTCTCTCTCTCCCTATCTCTTACCCTCTATCTGTCCTCTCTCTCTCTATTACCCTCTCTCTCTACCCTCTGTCTCTGTCCCTCTCTCCCCCATATCTCTCTCATTCTCTCCCCCTCTATCTCTCTGTATCTCCCCTCTATCTCTCTCTCCCTCTCTTTCCCTCTTTCTTACCCTCTATCTGTTCCCCTCTCTCTCTCTCATACCCTCTATCTCAGTCCTCTCTCTACCCCCTCTATCTCTCTCTCCCCAAACTCACTCTCTCTCACCCTCTACCTCTCTCCCCCTCTATCTCTCTCTCTTCCCCTCTCTCTCTCTCTCCCCCCTATCTCTCCCTCCCAATCTACCTCCCTCTCGCCCTCTATCTATCTCTATCTCTCTCTCCCCCTCTATCTCTCTCCTCCATCTATCTCTCCCCCCTCTATCTCTCCGCCTCTATCTCTCCCCTCTATATCTCTCTCCCCTATCTCTCTCCCCTCTATCTCTCTCCCCCTCTATCTCTATCTCTCTATCCCTCTCTCTCTCTCCCCTCTATCCCACTCCCCCTCTACCTCTATCTCTACCTCTATCTCTATCACTCTATGCCTCTATCTCTCACTCCCCCTCGATCTCCCCTCCTTTCTCTCTCTCTCTCCCCCTCTATCCCTCTCTCTTGCTCCCCCTCTATCCCCCTCTATATCTCCCCCCTCTATCTCTCTCTCCCCCTCTATCTCTATCTACCCCCCTCTATCTCTCTCCCTCTATCTCCCCCCTCTATCTCTCACTCCCCCTCTATCTCTATCTCCCCTATCTCTCTCTATCTCTCTCTCTCTCTTCCCTTCTCTATCTCTTTCCCCTATCTCTACCCTTCTATATCTCTCTCCCCCTCTATCTCTCTCCATCTCTCCCACCCTCTATATCTCCCTCCCCTCTATCACTCTCTCCCCCTCTATCTCCCCCCCCCCCCTCTCTCTCCCCCTCTATTCCTCTTTATCCCTCACCCCCTCTATCTCTCTCCCCCATCTATCCCACTCTCTCTCTCCCTCTATCCCCCCCTCTCTCTCCCCCATCTCTCGACCCTCTCTCTCTCCCTCTCTCTCTCGCTCTCCCTCTATCTCTGGCTCCACCTCTATCTCTCTCCCCCTCTTATCACTCTCTCCCCCTCTATCTTTCCCTCCCCCTCAATCTGTCTCTATCTCTCACCCCTTCTATCACTCTCTCCCTATCTCTCTTCACATCTCCCCCTCTATCTTTCTCCCCCCCCTCTCTCTATCCCTCTCTCCCCCTCTATCTCTCTCCCCCTCTCTATCTATCTCCCCCCCTCTATCTCTCTCCCACCTGCGCACGTTTGGCCCATATCCCTCCAAACCTGTCCTATCCATGTACCTGTCCAGGTGTCTCTTAAACGTTGTGATAGTCCCTGCCTCAAGTACCTCCTCCGGCAGCTCGTTCCATACACCCACCACCCTCTGTGTGGGAAAAGTTGCCCCTCAGATTGACATTTGTGCACAACTCTGCTGTTGTGAGTAATAAATGAAATGATAGATAGCAAAAATACACAGTGGTGCAGCGGTAGAGTTGCTGCCTCACAGCGCCAGAGACCCCGGGTTCCATCCTGAATACGGGTGCTGTCTGTACGGAGTTTGCACGTTCTTCCCGTGACCTGCGTTGGTTTTCTTCGGGTGCTCCGGTTTCCTTCCGCATTACAAAGATTCCCTAATGTGTGTAGGATGGAGCTAGTTGTACGGGGTGATCACTGGTGGGCGATGACTCGTTGGGCCGAAGGGCCTGTTTCCGTGCAGTATCTCTAAAATCTAAACAATACCCGGTGACTTGGCCTCCACCGCCCTCTGTAGCAATGAATTCCACAGATTCACCACCCTCCAGCTAAAGAAATTCCTCCTCATCTCCTTTCTAAAGGCATGAGTGGGAAAGGCAGAGAGGGTGAGGGGCCTGACGCGTGCATGTGGGGCTAGTTTCGATAGGCATGGTTGTGTGTTTCTGTGCTGTGGGACTGACGGGGCTCAACAGGGTAGTAATAATAATAATAATGGATGGGATTTATATATACTCAAGGCGCTTTACATCGCATTATTCATTCACTCCTCAGTCACACTCAGTGGTAGTGAGCTACTTCTGTAGCCACAGCTGCCCTGGGGCAGACTGACGGAAGCGTGGCTGCTAATCTGCGCCTACGGCCCCTCCGACCACCACCAATCACTCACACACATTCACACACATTCACACGCAGGCAAAGGTGGGTGAAGTGTCTTGCCCAAGGACACAACGACAGTATGCACTCCAAGCGGGATTCGATCCGGTTGCCAGCCGAACACTTAGCCCATTGCGCCATCTGTCGTCTCAGTAGTAGTATGATGCTTCAGCCTGCAGCAAACCAGGAGAACTGTGTTCCAGATGCTTCATTAGTTTGTTGTTCTGCACATCGATCGGGAGGTGATGAAATCGCCCGTTCACACGCAGCCGCCAGAGCAAACAGTGTACATACAGTGACGACAAACGCAATAAATGCAATATCCAGTGCAGAACAGTGCAAGATTGTGTTGCAGAAAGCCCGAAGTAGCACAGACGAGAGGGTCCGAAGGGCCTGTCGCCAGGCAGGGTGACGCTGTCCGTGTGGAGTTTGCTCGCTTCCCCCTCCGTGGTGGACCGGATGCGGGTCGGGGCAGGGGAGACGAGTTCAGCCTTCCATGCCTCAATCCAAGCTCAGCCTTCCTCCCGCGCATCCTAGCCCCGACGGGCCGAGTGCCGCCGCCTTCCTCCCCGGACAACAACCGAGGGGAAAAACACAGAAGAAACCTCTTCCAACCCCCCGAATCCCTCAGGAATGCCACTGTCTTGTCTTTGAAATCAAGCCGTCACAATTGTGCCCGATCAGTCAGCATTATCCTTTTTTTTAATATATAGACGAAAGCTGATCAAGTTCAAGTTGGAATTTATTGTCACATGCACCAATTAAGGTACAGTGATATTTGAGTTACCATACAGCCATACTGAGTAAAAAGCAACAAGATACACAGCCACATAAAATAAAATCTAACGTCAACATCCACCACAGCGGAATCCACATTCCTCACTGTGATGGAAGGTAATAAAGTTCAATCATCTTCCCCTTTTGTTCACCCGTGGTCGGGACTGTTGAACCCTCCGCAGTCGCCGCTCGCTGCCGACACACTACATAAAAGTCCCTTTAAACTTCCATGATCCAAAGACATCCTCATGAAGAAGGCCAATGCCTGGACAGCTATCCAGCCAGAAGATGCAAAAGCATTGCGGGAGTTTGCGATATTTCTTAGAAGTATGAAAGAAACGACTACCCTCTTAGACCACATGCAAGAAATGAATGTTGTTAACAATATGAAAATTATCACTCGAAAACTGCCGTATAGACTTAGAGAAAAGATAAAGCTGGTCTGTTAGAGGAAAATGAGAATGGAGAGGCCATGCTTCCCGATCTGGGGAACTTCATAGAAAAGGAAGCACGGTTCATGTCAAATTTATCCAATGGGAGTATTCAAGATCCTAAACCAATCGCAACTGTCAAAGGTTCTACCTTTACTAAAACTAAAGGAAGATCAGGACCTAAGGGAAGTAGTTTTAATTCCGCTGTAAATACCTGCAGAAACGAAAGGCCAAAAGGAAGAAGATGCATGTACTGTTAAGCCAAGATGGTTCTGCTTGTCATCCAGTGAGAAGAAGACAGAGGAATGACAAAGAGATGGCCCACGAGGGAAGGGAAAGGGCGCTGTCGATGACTGGTCAGCTCGGACATTGTATACCATCCCAAGAATGGACACCACATTCTTGACAGGGCCAAGGAGAGCTTGTAATAGGAACACTTCTCCATCCGTTTCTCACCACGGATGGTTGACCTGCTGAGTTCTACCGGCACTTTGGAGGGGAATGGACAGGGGACGTGTCGGGTCTGGACCCTTCTTTGGACTGATGGAGTCGGGGGAGAAAGCTGGAAAAAAGAGATGGGGTCGGGACAGACTCCAGGACATGATTAGGAGGGAGGGGGGGGGAGCCTCCTTAATTTGGTAAATTCAATGTTCATGTCATTGGGCTGTAAGCTATGAGGTGCTGTTCCTCCAGTTTGCGTGTCACCTCACGCTGGCAAAGGAGGAGGCCCAGGACAGAAAGATCAGTGTGGGAGTAGGAAGGGGGAATGGTTGGCAACCGGGAGATCCAGCAGGCCATGGAGGACCGTGCGCACGTGTAGGGTGAAATACACACCTAGTCCTGATACAATAGACATTAGACAAGAAACAATAGGTGCAGGAGTAGGCCATTCGGCCCTTCGAGCCAGCACCACCATTCAATGTGATGATTGCTGATCATCCACAATCATTACCCCGTTCCTGCCTCCTCTGCATTCACCGGGGAATCGAGGACCGGAGGACATGGGTTCAAGGTGAAGGGGAAAAGATTTAACAGGAAACTGAGGGGTAACTTTTTCGCACAGAGGGTGGTGGGAGTATGGAACAAACTGTCACAGGAGGTAGTTGAGGCTGTGACTATCCCAATGTTTAAGAAACAGTTAGACAGTTACATGGATATGACAAGTTTGGACGGATATGGACCAAACACAGGCAGGTCGGACTAGTGTAGCTGGGACATGTTGGTCGGTGTGGGCAAGTTGGGCCCAAGGCCTGTTTCCACACTGTATCACTCTATGACTAACACAAAGTGCTGGAGTAACTCAGCGGGACAGGCAGCATCTCTGGATACAAGGAATGGGTGACGTTTCGTGTTCACATTGAAGATGTGTCTCGACCCAGAAACGTTACCCATTCCTTCCAGCATTTTGTGTCTAACTAAACAACGCCTATCTATCCACGTGGCCAGCAGGCTGGAGGAGCGGGCAAAGACCTTGCCGCAGAGAGGGCAGGTGAAGGGGCGCTGTCCGGTGTGGACCCGTCGGTGCTCCAGCAGGTGGTCAAGGCGGGTGAAACCCTTGCCACACTCAGCGCACACAAAGGGTCTCTCTCCGGTGTGTAACCGCTAGTGCTCCCGCAGCCCCCCCGTGCTCTCTTGTCACAGTGGGAGCAGCTGCTCGCTGGCGTGGTTCCGCCGGTGCTGCCGCAACCCCCGCGAGCTGTCAAACTCCTCACCGCAGTACGGGCTGGCCACTGGTGTGCACGCACAGATGAGACAGGGCGTGGGAGGCCATGGCAAAGCGCTCTCCACACACCGGGCTGGGGATAGGACGGTCGCCGGCGTGCACCTGCTGGTGGGACAGCAGCCTGGAGGAGTGAGTGAAGCTCTTGCTGCACTGGGTGCAGGTGTAGGGGCGCTCGCCGGTGTGGGTGCGCTGGTGCACCAGCAGGTAGCAGGAGGAGGTGAATCCCTTGCCGCAGTCGCTGCAGCTGTAGGGCCGCTCCCCGGCGTGGGTGCGCTGGTGGGACAGCAGCCTGGTGGAGCGGGTGAAACCTTTGCCACACTGGGCGCAGGTGTAGGGGCACTCCCCGGTGTGGGTGCGCTGGTGCAACAGCAGGCTTTCGGAGCGGGTGAAGCCCTTGCCGCACTGGGCGCAGGTGTAGGGGCGCTCGCCGGTGTGGGTGCGCTGGTGGGACAGCTGGTGGCTGGAGCAGATGAAGCCCTTGCCGCAGTAGCTGCAGGTGTAGTGTCGCTCGCCGGTGTGGGCGCGCTGGTGCACCAGCAGGCTGTGGGACTGGGTGAATCCCTTGCCGCAGTCGCTGCAGGTGTAGGGCCGCTCCCCGGTGTGGGTGAGCTGGTGCAACAGCAGGCTTTCGGAGTAGGTGAAGCCCTTGCCGCACTGGGCGCAGGTGTAGGGCCGCTCCCCGGTGTGCAGGCGCTTGTGCACCGTCAGGTCCATGGACAACTTGAAGCCTTTGCCGCAGTAGGAGCAGGTGAAGGGCTGCTCACTGCTGTGCTCCCGCCGGTGATCCCGTATCCTCGACAACTGGGCAAAGCTCTTACCACAGGTGGAGCAGCAAGAGGGCTTCTCGTCCGTGTGCACCCGCCAGTATCTCTTCAAGACATTCGCCGTCTTGAATCTCTTGCCAAAGTCGGAGCTGTCGAAAGGGCGTTCTCCTGTGTGCACCCGCTAGTGGGTCTCCAGATGGCTCGGGCTCTGCCAGGCCTTGCACACACGTCGCACTTATAACGCTTCTCCTTGTTGTGCCCCGTCATGTGGTCCTCCATCGAAGCTCAGCCCCTCGAAGCTCAGCCCGCAAACCGAGCAGATGGGGGGGGGGGGGGGGGGGGGCTCAACGGCACCCTGGCCGCTCCTAAACCCTGCAGGAGGGGAACACAGAGTGTCAACAAGCTAGCAAACAGGACATTACTAGCACATATTGGGTGCGTTTATGGCGGAGGAAACCATTACATAATTCTGTGCGGCACAGACAATAGGTGCAAGAGTAGGCCATTCGGCCCTTCGAGCCAGCACCGCCATTCAATGTGATCATGGCTGATCATCCCCAATCAGTACCCCGTTCCTGCCTTTTCCCCATATCCCCTGACTCCGCTATCTTTAAGAGCCCCTATCCAGCTCTCTCTTGAAAGCATCCAGAGAATCGGCCTCTTGTAAGTGAGAATTCCACACACTTACAAGACTCTGTGAGAAAAAGTGTTTCCTCGTCTTCGTTCTAAATGGCTGACCCCTTATTCTTAAACTGTGACCCCTGGTACAGTGTCTGCCTCACCGCCAGAGACCCAGACTCGATCCTGACTACGGATGCTGTCTATGTGGAGTTTGTACGTTCTCCCCTTGACCTGCGTGGGTCTTTACTCAGGGTGCTCCGGTTTCCTCCAACATGTCAAAAACGTTCAGGGTTGTAGATTAATCGGCCTCTGCAAAATTGTTAAATTGTCCCTAATGTGCGTAGGATAGTGCTAGTGTACGGGGTGATCACTGGTCGGCGCGGACTCCGTGGGCCGCAAGACCTGTTACCGCGCTGCATCTCTAAACTAAACTAAACCAAAGAAGGGTCGCGACACAAAAACTTCACCCAATCATTCTCTCCACAGATGCTGCCTGACCCGCTGAGTTACTCC